>JAEIGM010000359.1:0-35050 GCA_018903735.1 Drosophila cardini
TTTAGTCTGCCCAGGGTTGCTCTTTGAAAGAAATTTGCTTAATGCAACGACGCACAGTGGGGCAGCGGACCAAAAAACTTTGCAAAAATCATATCTTTTGAACCAATACAGATATTTAAAAAATTTTAAAAGCAGTCAACAAAAAAATAAAATGAATGTTTGAACAGTGTCTTCGGTCAAAGTTCACTAATGTTTCTGCTCATATTAGACACATAGAATAAAAATAAAAAATACAATTTTTTATCAAAAAAACTTTGTTTTCAATCTTATTTTTATATTGGTACCACATTTTAGTATGTTTAAGACAAATTTCTGAACAAATTTACTTAATGTTGATGCCAACATTTTCGGTTATATTATTTTGACGTTATTTTTATACCCTTGCAGAGGGTATATTAATTTTGTCACGAAGTTTGTAACGCATTGAAGGAGGCATCTCCGACCCCATAAAGTATATATATTCTTGATCAGCATCAACAGGCGAGTCGATATAGCCATGTCCGTCTGTCTGTCCGTCTGTCCGTCTGTCCGTCTGTTTCTATGCGAACTAGTCTCTCAGTTTTAAAGCTATCTTGATGAAACTTGGTACAGATGTGTATTCTCTCTGCAGGCAGATCATTTGTTAAAATCGGCCGGATCGCATGACTATATCATATAGCTCCCATAGGAACAATCGGTTGCAAAAAAAATTTTTTTGGAGCTATTTCAACCAAATTAAGCCTATATGCATTTAATACCAAATCCCATGTGCAAACCAAATTTCATCCGAATCGGACCACTATATCATATAGCTGCCATAGGAACAATCGGTTGAAAATGATGAAAATGCCTAGTATGAAAATTTTCAGTGTCGATTGAGCAATTTCAACCAAACTCACGCCATAAACATTTGCCATCATTCTCCAGCTGTTGACCAAATTTCATTCGGATCGAACCCACTATATCATATAGCTGCCATAGGAACAATCGGTTCAAAGGCTTAGTATGAAAATTTTTAATGTCTATTGATCGATTTCAACCAAATTCACGCAGTACGCATAAGCTATCATTCCCTATATGCTGACCAAATTTCATCCAATTCGGACTACTATATCATATAGCTTCCATAGGAACAATCGGTTGATAATGATGAAAATGCCTAGTATGAAAATATTCAGTGTCGATTGAGCGATTTCAACCAAACTCACGCCATAAACATTTGCTATCATTCCCTAGCTGTTGACCAAATTTCATTCGGATCGAACCACTATATCATATAGCTGCCATAGGAACAATCAGTTTAAAGGCATGGTATGAAAATCTGTAAAGTCTATTAAGCGATTTCAGCTAAATTCACGCACTACTCCTTTGCTATTATTCCCTATATACTGACCAAATCTCATCTAAATCGGACTATTATATCATACAGCATCCATAGGAACCACTGGTAACTGAATCCAATGAACGCAACATGCATGACTGCAAGGGTATTTAATCTTCGGCGAGCCGAAGATAACCTTTCTTTCTTGTTTTTTACTCCTTTTTATTGTCACTTTTCTTTAAAACATGCTTTTACATTTATTGTATTTCTTAATAGACCTAATTTTCTTGGAACAGTAACTATTCTCTTCGAAATCCATTTAAAATGAGTGGAAAGTGAAAGTGAGTGAAAGTCTACTTTCTTTTAATGTAAATCGTAAATTTTTGCAGGAATTAAACACTTAAATTTAACATAAGATAATGAGGAGAATATATACATTTCATTGAGTAAGCATTACTGTAAATTAAGTTAACGAATTTGCCTTCCCGATTATACCCAATAAAAAGAGCCATAAAACAAGTGATACCTCACCCCTTAAAAGCGGGGAATGGAAGAAGAAAATCATAGTCAAATTAGGAATTTCTTTAATCCATTTTTACTAAACAACATTGGGTAATGTATTTTTTAAAGAACCATCAAATCAAAATATGCATATCTAAGAGTGCTAACTTTTCAGAGCTGCAACTATTTTCTTCCAAATTCTCTTGGGATCGCAAGTGTATAATCGATACAATGGACGAGATGCGTTTTCGTTTCAGGAGAAATGTCTTGGAATCGAATAGGATAGTTTCAGAATAAGCTCTGTGTACTTAATTTTACAATGCAGCTGAGAAATCCCATACTCATAGCTGTGTTTCTACCTCATGGAATCATCGAAATTGAAATTCATTTTTTGTTTACTTAAAAGCACAATTTATTTAGCTACCTGTTGCCAAAATGACTAAGGATGTATAAAATCCTTACAAAATAACCTTTTTTTCAAAGTTACTGTCTGGTATAATTTAGAAAAATGATTTTACGCAACTTTTTTAGTCAAACACACATGACTGAAATTACCTCATTTGCTTGCGCTCTTCTTCTTCCATACCTAAGCCACGCATTTTTACCGCGAGATTGCGTTAGTTTTTTGACTCTTGTTTCTAAACGGGCAAGTACGGGCAAAGGAAACTATATAGACTTATAAGAGGAAGGTTCCTTCTATTATATGTATATAGTTTCACTTTGACCTTGGATGAACTTTTTTAGAAGTTAAGTCCAACTTAACTTAAAAAAGTGGCCCAAAAATAGTCTTTTTTTAATCTTTTCTGGAAAAGACAGTTGTTAAGCGAAAATTAAAATTCATACTAAACTTTATTAGGAATTAATATACTTTTATTATAAAAATAAGAACATTAACTTTGATTGATTTGTTCGCCCAAAATAAAATTTTAAAGTTCATACTTTGCGACAGAAATGCATGCAGTTCGGCACATTTAAAAAAATATGTCAACTTTGAGGGGCTCTAGCACCCACAATTTTCAACCGATTTCCAAAAATTTTGAATCTATCAGTTTTGATCATTTCTTAACCAAATCTCATTTTTCTTTTGTCGAACGCTACCATCACAAAAATGATTTTTGCCACGCTTTTCGGCCCGCTGCCCCAGTGTGCGACGCTGCAGTTCGGGTGCGGGTGACGTGAAAAAGAGCAAGAATAATTACAGAAAAGAATGCTGTTAGGGACAACTAGATGGGCGACGTGCCGGGATCGTCCCACGGCAGGCGGGAAAAGGCCCACGCCTATCTACTGAGGGAAGGTAACAATGCGCCGGGATAGTCCCACGGCAGGCGGGAAGAGACCCTCGCCTATCTACAGGAAAGAAGATAGAATTCAATGTGCCGGGATAGTCCCACGGAAGGCGGGAAAAGACCCTCGCCTATCTACGAGAAAGAATAGAGCTCAATGCGCCGGGATAGTCCCACGGCAGGCGGGAAAAGACACTCGCCTATCTACCAAGAAAGTGGTTAGAGTTGGTAGAGATTGAGGAAGAAACGCTTTGTGTTGTCTTCTTACAATTGTTTATTGCTTGTCAAAGTTACTATATATAACCCTACGGTGCCCTGCTGCACTGCCTGACGCCGGCTCTGGCGGCCGCTGCCATTATCTTACGTGCTGTGTTCTCTTTTCAGACGCGCCAACTTGCGACGTCTGCACACTTCTAACTCCGATCGAAAAAGTGACGCGACGCTTTCGATCGAGCAGCGCAGAAGCCGTCGCAGCACAACTCCACCACGAAAGCTATCTCTTCACCACTGAGCTTTCGTGCAGAGTTGCACCCGACCGTACCCCGCGCTGCCGATAGAGGGCGCCGCGTCCTAAATACAAACTCCTACCGCCTTCATTGGCGCCGAAAACAAACTTAAAATTTACATAAAATTCAATACTTAAAACTAAGAAAAACAAGTAAGAAAGGCTACAGTCGAGCGAGCCGACTGTAAAAGACCCCGTACTCATTCTAGTGCGCGGTTTACCATACAAATAAGTAGTTTTCTTGTTATGGATCTTGTCGTTTTCAAGTTATGGTGATGTGAAAATAGTTTTTTACAATTTTCGGGGGCGGTAAGGGGCGTGGCAAAGATTTGAAATAAACTTGATCTGCTCGCGAAGCAGACGGACTTTCATTCCAAATTTGTGGCTCTAGCTCTTGTAGTTTAAAAGATCTAGGTGATCGTACAGACGGACGGACAGACGGACATTGCTATATCGTCTCGGCTGTTGATGCTGATCAAGAATATATATACTTTATGGGGTCGGAAAAGCCTCCTTCTGCCTGTTACGCACATTTCAACAATTCATGAGACGCCTTCATTGGCTTGCTTTTCCGCTATCATTATAAATGGAAAAAATAAATGGTGATGGTCACACTCAATGTCGGCTCGCCGTCGTCCACTTTGAAGCGTGTCCGGCTTCAATTGCTCCTTTCCGCAGCTGCTATCTCCCGTTGCAGCAGGGCAATGGTCTTGGCACTCAACGAGGTGCCTCGGGGGAACTCCTCCCAGTTATCGGGCAGGACGGGTGTCTCCGGCGTCGCCATGGCGGAGACCAAATCTTCGAAGTCGGGCCTCCAACCCTCCAATATATCGTCGAGATCCGCCAGCAGCTCCTCTTCCTCTGGCGTCGTGGGCGGACCGGCTCCTCGCTCTCTTCCTGCATCCTATACGCCTCCACCTCGGGCAACCTCGTCGGCGGGATCGTGCCTTCGAGGTATAAGTCTTCCGGGTCGTGATGCCGTTTCCGTGGGTTAGCCGGCGTGACCGGCGACCGTGGGACAACCATCCTCTTTTCCGGTGGGCTCATGGGCGACCCAAGTGTCTGCCGTCTGTGCGAGCCCAGACGCTTGTTTGGGCGTCCTCGCGGGACCTCCTTCGGCCAATAGCGAATGCTGACCCGGGGGCGAACGCTTGTCTGGTCAAATTCGAACCGCATCCATTCCAAGCGACGTCTGAATAAGGTCCCCCCTCCTCATCCGATTCGGACGGCTCGAAATGGGCGACATAATCGGCTCGCGGGATGGTTTCCGCGGGTCGAGGGTTGCGCGACGGTCTGTCGCCCCTTCCCCAGCCGCTGCCCGCGGACTCCTCATCCGTCTCCCCGTCGCTGCTCCTTGCTCCTGCTGCCTCAGCCTCCGAGACCACCACACGCTCGGCGTCTTTCGAGGGCGAACCGACCACAGAGGGATAGCCCTCCCTGTTGTGGTCCCCCTCGTTCGCGACCTTCAGGGTCGCATCGATCGAGGCAGCTTCGCACCCCGCATCCTTCTCGCAGCTCCGGTGCTGTGGCTGCCTACTCTCCTCTCTCTCTGGGAGCGGATCGACTACAGGGGGACAGCGTTCCCCGTCGGACTCCCTGCAGTCACTCTCCCCTACTCTCCGGGCTGGGATCGCCAGCTCGGCCTTCGGCAGCACCACCTGAGCTGGCCCGTCGTCGGGGTCCATCACCATGGTCGACCATACCAAATCTCCGATCGCATGGCACCACTCTCGTCGTCTCAAGTTGTAGGATCTTCCCTAGTCCTTCGATGCCCTTTGGAGATTGCTCCGAACAATCTCGAAGATCTCCTTCATCTTTTCCTCCTCTTCCTCGGGTCCAGCTGGACTGCGGCCGACCCGGGAGTGACTTCCTCGTAGAACACCGCGGGGAGGCGCGGTTCTTTTCCCTGAACCAGGTATACTGGGCTGAATCCTGTAGAGTCCGACACGCTCGAGTTCACTGCTAACGCTATCTCTGGCAACAACTCATCCCAGGAATTCTGCCGTCCGTCCACAAATTGCGCGATCATCGTCCTGACCGTCCTGTTAGTCCTCTCGGTGGGGTTCTCCTGCGGGCAGTAGGGCGCTGTGTGCTGCAACGTCACTCCTAGGGATTCCATGTATCCCTTAAACGTCGTGCTAGTGAACTGTGCTCCGTTGTCACACACGAACGTCTTTGGCACTCCGAACCTGGACAGGATCCTTTCGCGAAACGCTCTTTGTAGTAGCGCTGCTGTCGCTCTCCTGAGGGGGACCAATTCCACCCACTTTGAGAACGCGTCGTGGAAGACTAGCAGCACAGTGTTCCCATGTTTCGACCGAGGGAGGGGTTCCACGAAGTCTGCGCACAACACCGCCATCGGCTCCGCCACCTGTCTCGTCAGCATCTTCCCCACTGGCCTCCTTTGCTCCGTCTTAAACCTTTGGCAACTCTCGCAGCCCCTTACATATCGGGCAGCGTCCCTAAACATTCCCGGCCAATAATAGCGCTGCGCCAATCTCGTCACGGTTTTCCTCACGCCCTGGTGGCCAGCCGTGGGGGCGTCGTGGCACTCTTCCCGCACTCGTGTTCTTCGTTCCTTCGGGACACACAGTTTCCATGGTATGTAGTCGTCGTCATCTATTCTCCGGCCAAGGTTCCTGTACACATTCCCGTTCTCCTCCACGTAGTCAGCGTATTTTTCGGCTTCGCTATCCATCTACATGGAACACCAGCAGACATTTTCATTTACCCAGGAACTCCCGAGTATGATGCACAGTTAAACAAGAAAAATAAAATAGAAAGACTCAATGAGAAAAGAGCCGAATTCGAAGTAGATACTAGATATAGGGAATCACCATTAGTAAGGTCTAAATCCACAAATCCATTTAAGCAAACAGGGAACATAACACAAATAGATGATAAAAAGAAAAAAGTAACTAATGAAAGTAAATACGATAATTTCAGATCAACCAATAACCCGAATCATGATGATAACTCCTCATAATTTAACAACTCTAATTATAACATTTATGCTACTTTACTTTATATGTCCAATAAAAGGTCAAAATTTGGAAATCAGATTCCCTTTGGGAGCTTAGGTTCGTATCCTACCGGCTGCGGCAATAACGTATTTCGAAGATCGGTTATTTAAAAAAATATAATTATATTTCACAACACGATAGTCTAGATTTGTATCTGTACTCCGTAGTATCGTGTTGTGAAATAAAAATTATATTTTTTAAATAACCGATCTTCGAACTACTTTATTATATATATGTATATCTGATTATTTAAACATATTTTTACGGCACCGACTTAAATTAGCTTTAATATGAATATATTATTTATATTTTTAATTCATTATTGGGGTTTTTATGTGATTTATGATTGATGGCGAAATGAAATGCAGATTATGTCCCCCCTATATCCTCTCTTTTATTGGAGACTATCCGAACTTGGGACACCCTAACCTCGACTTAGGTGATCTACTGGCGTGGTTAGGGTGAAAATTTTTCTGAAACTATATTCAAACAAACAAAAAAATTTAAAACTTAGTTTCCCGAAAAGGACTTAGTTCAATTCTGGCACATACCCTTTCTTTTGTTAAGCAGCAAAAGCTGCTGCGCTGCGCAGATTAGCAATTAAACACCGGGAGTAAAAGAATGAATTCACAGCTAACGCTATCTCTGGCAGCAACTCAGGAACTCTGTTGTCCATCCACAAATTGTGCGATCATCGTCTTGACCGTCCTGTTAGTCCTCTTGGTGGGTTTTCTCCTGCTGGCTGTAGGGCGCTGTGTGTTGTCGATAGTCTATGCACATGCGCCACTCCCCCGTCTTCTTCTTCACCAGTACTATCGGAGCGCTGTGCGGACTTTGCGACTTCTCAATGGCGCCTGCCTGGATCAGCTCATCCACCTGCTCGTTGATCACCCGTTGCATCGCGGGGTTCTTGGGGAAGTATCGTTGCTTCATCGGCTTGTCCTCGCGCATCCGTATGCTGTGCCCAGCAATGTGCATGACGCCCTTCAAGCCCTCGAACAGTGCCTTCGGCGGTCCGTCTCCGCCCTCCGTATCTCGTTCCGATTCCTTCTCTTCGCCTTTCTCCGGGGCGCTCTCCCGTGAGTGACGCCGGCTCGCCACGCTGCTCTGCTTTTTTCTTCCTCAGAACCATCATGGGGGACGCCTATGGTCGTTTCCCGCTTTTGAGCTCTCGCAGCACTCCGAGATGTTCTTGCCTGCCGTGCCGCAGACCCGGCAGAGGGTAATCCTCGCATTTCGGCATTCCCGAGCGAAATGCCCTGTTTGCCTACAGCGATGGCACGCTCCACGGGGGTCAAAGCTCGCGCCTCCATGATGCGTCATCATCCGGTTGATAGCCTCCGTCTGGGCCGTCCCTGGGTGCGCTTCCCTGCGGGGTGCCTGCGCTAAGGGCCCTCCTATCGCCGACCTAAATGGGTTATCCTGCCGCTCTTCGGGTACTGGCGGCCTATTCCCATGCCCTTGACGCGAACCACGCCCAGCTCCTCCAACGCTGTCCTTCGCGAACGCCCATTCCTGGTCCCGCACGCTTTCGAACTCCGCTGCCATCTGGGTGAGCTGCTGCAGCGACGTAAAATCCTGCCTCCGGACATACAAGCGGTATTCCGGGGAAGAATTCTCGTATACCCGGTGCAACTCCTGTGCTGCACCGTATCCAGCGTATCCGTATCCGTATTCGCTTACGGCTCCGGGCATGTACGCGAGATCAACTCCGTAGGTCCTCGCTCGTTGCTCCAGGATTTCCATAAACCCGAGCGGGTCCGACTGCCCGTCATAGCGCATGCCCCATTTTCGGACCTGGTCCGCCACGCCCCTCAATGAGCGGGAATCCTCGTAGACAGGACCCACGCGTTCTTGAGGCCTTCCGTGCCCGCTAGCGCAATCCGGTGGCCTAGAGACATCTCTGTTGTGTTCATGTGCATCTTCCAGCCGGTTCTCCGGCGGGAATTTAGCGTCCGCTGTCGACGGTTCCCACGACGGCGGCTTCGCATGCCCGTAGAGGCGTGCATCTCGTAGGTCAGGCTCTGACCGTTGCCGCGATCTGGCACCGACGCCAAGTAACGCGCCCGTCCGAAGCGGTCCTGAAGCCTGGCATATTGAGCCTCCAGCTCCGCCAGTCGCGCCCACGCCTCCGCCGAGTGGCCACCCGCCTGAACGAACGCGGCGAGCCTCTTCCGCAAGTCCTCCACGCGACCCCCGTCTTCCAAGTCGAATTCCCGGAGGATCGCCACGAGGTCTTCTCTGCACCTGTAGTACACCCACTGCACGCCTACCCCAGGATTTGTCGACTCACCTGATTCCATCCTCACATTCTCAAATTTGTCGTTTTCCTTGTATTATTTTTTTTTTTTTTTTCTCCCTCCAGGAAAAAAAAGTTTTCGGCCCACGGTACCACGGAATCCCAGTCACTTCCGCTCCTTGGCCTTGCTTTCTTTTCCTCTTCAGCCTCCGGCTCGTGCAGCTCCGCATACACCAAGCGCCCACGCTGTTTGTCTTATTTTTTTTTCCTCTTTCCGAAAATTCGGAATCTGGCCCACTGTGCACACGTCGCTTTTTTTTTTTATTTTATATTGATTGTTTTTTTTTTCCAAGAAATTCGGCCCTTGGCACACCGTGCACAAGTCTATCTCATATTTTTATTTTATTGTATATATTATTTTCGTTCAGAAAATTCGGCCTCTGGCCCACTGTATACATGTCTCTCTTTTTTTTTTTTTTTTCCAATTTTGTTTTGTTGCGGTGGCGACGTTAATCACATTTTTCTACAACCAACATTTAAGTTCGCGCACGAATCATTGGCTCAAGGCCCACTGTACTGATGTCACGCCGTTTGCACGCAGCCGTTACACGCTGCGCACTCAGCAACAAACCGCGGCACCCTGTACGCGTTTTGCGCGTCTCTTTTTGTTTCGTTGTTTATGTATTTTTTTTTTTCTATTCTTTAAGACGCGTGCGTATATTTCGGCGCGCGTCGACTGTACTATGCGCGCGTGTATGGGTGATCACGCGTCTGCCCAATTGCACACTTTCGATGGTGTGTGCGTCGCAACACTCTTCGATCGTTATCTCCCCCCCGTGGGCTTTGTTTACCCCTTGCCTACAAGCATTTCTGCTACTGTTTTTCTGTGCTATTTTTTCTCAATTTTTTCCCAATTGCGCGCTTGTTTGTGCATACTGGCGGGGCTTTATGTCACCGGTATGTAACGCATCCCAAAACTGCAACGTCCCTGCTCGGGCACCACTTGTAAAGACGATTCCCAGCCGGGGTACAGATGGGCGCCCATCTAGTTGTCCCTAACAGCATTCTTTTCTGTAATTATTCTTGCTCTTTCTCACGTCACCAGCACCCGAACTGCAGCGTCGTTGCATTAAACAAATTTCTTGCAAAGAGCGACCCTGGGCAGACTGAGATCTGTACCCCGGCTGGGAAGGGCGACGTGCCGGGATCGTCCCACGGCAGGCGGGAAAAGGCCCTCGCCTATCTACTGGGGGAAGGTAACAATGCGCCGGGATAGTCCCACGGCAGGCGGGAGGAGACCTTTTCTTTTTATTTTTTCATTAATTCACATTTGTCTAATTGCAATTTAAAATTACCTTCACGCAGTTTTGCGAATACCCTTTTTAATGATAATAGATGTTCTTCCAATGAAGTGGAATACACTATTTTATCATCCATGTATACTAAACAATCTTAATAAATTAGGTCTTCTAATAGATTGATCATACAACGTTGAAATGTTGCTGGGGCGTTTTTCAATCCAAAAGGCATTCGAGTATAATCGTAATGTCCATTTTTAATTAAAAAAGCTGTTTTTGGTATACTATGTGGATCCATTTGTATCTTATAAAATCCTTTCGCAAGGTCAATTGTGGTAAAATACTGACATTTTCCAAGTTTGTCTAGCATGTCATCCATGACTGGAATAGGATATTTATCATCGATAGTCAATAACTATACGGAACTTTTCTTTACCTGATGCATCACGTTTCTTTGGCACAATCCAAATTGGTGAGCAATAAGGCGAGTTTGATTTGAGAATTATGCCTTGTTCAATAATTTCTTTGATTTCTTTGTCGACTTCTTCGTCGAATGTTTGCGCATACTTGTATGGACGCTTTTGAATTGGGTCTTCGTGTTTAGTTTGGATGACATGCTTAATTGTACTGATGAAAGTCAAATTTTCACTTTCATTGTACTGAATGTCACTAAACTCGAAAAGAATTTTGGTCAGTTTAGTTTTTTCTTCATCGTTCAGATGTTCTAATCGGAATTGATTTGTTTCATTTAATTCATTATTTATAGCGTAATCTACTGCTATGTCATTTGTTTGGGGCGGATCAAGGCATTGAAATGCGGTCTTGTCCTTGACAGAGTCCTCACGATCATATCTGATTTGAAATGGATGCTCGTTAAGTATAACTGATTTTTGTTTGTAATCAATTTTTGCTTCACAGGATTCTAGATATTCTCTACCTAGTAGAATATCATATTTGTCAGAAAAGTTGTGTAAATAAAATATTTGATTAGTAGGACAAAGCTTACTAGGTGCAAAAGATACGTAATTTTTTAATTGAACAATGCCATTTATTGTTTGTACATTTAATTGGCAAGCTTTGATAGGAAAATTTAGAAAGTTTTGTTTAATTAGATTGATGGACGAACCTGTGTCAATTACACAGTTAAAATGTTGCCCATTCAATACTAATCTGATGAAGGGATTTGTTCTTCTTGGTCCGAGGCTCATTGATGAAAATTTTCAGAAGTTTCCATCTTAGAGTGACCACTGGTACTTTCTCGCTGTCTTTTGACTGGAGGATTTGAGGATCTTTGGCTTTGATTTTGGTAATTCATTGGGTTTTGTGATCTTGCTTAATCAAGGTTTTGTTTAAATTCTTTATATAATGTCTGATTATTTTCAGCATTTTCTTTTGGTTTATTACTTTGGTTTGTATTGTTTGAATAATTGGGACTTGGATAATAATTTTGATTATTTCCTTTTCCACGATTATCATTATTAGTTTTGCTGGGTTTTGAGTTTTCAGTACTTTGGTTAGTACGTTCGTTAAAATTGTTTTCGTAAAGTCCTTCGCGTTGAGCGACTTGTTTAAGTTTTGAAACAGTTGTAATGTCATGTCTAGCTAAAGTCATAAATATTCTGTCGGGTAGTTTCCTAGTAATTACATCTTTAATTGTATTATTCATTGCGTTTGTGTACAATATTGTGTTTTGTGGCTGATTTTCTAACATGAGTTTGTTTGAAATTACAAATGACTTATATTCTAGTTCTTCTACGAACTTACGTATACTATGGTTGTAATTGGTGTTATATAAACGTCTTAGAAGTTCCTCGAAGGGTGTTTGTGTTTTGAATTCGTCGATGAGGGGAGAACTAAGGAAAGCCCTCTGAAATCTGTTTTTTCATACAGACGGACTGACAGACAGACAGACAGACAGACGGACAGACGGACATCGCTATATCGTTTCGGCTGTTGATGCTGATCAAGAATATATATACTTTATGGGGTCGGAAAAGCCTCCTTCTGCCTGTAACGCACATTTCGCTTCATACAAACTTAATAGACCCCTATACTTTTTTTTTAGACCCCGTACTCTGAATTTAGTCACAAATGACTCGATATTAAGTCAGTCAATACAAGAATCTTTTTTTTTTCGATGCCACGCCCCATTCGCCCACAATGAGCAGAAAAGTAGACACACCTCGTAAAAATTTGACGTTTTGGGCGAATATCTCAGTAACTATGTTACTTAGGAACACCAATTTTGGTATGTAGGTTCCTTGAGACGGCATAAATGCATCGTTATTAAAAATTGTGGACTGCCACGCCCCCTTTTCCCACAAGACATAAAATAACTTTCAAACTTCGATGACGATTTTATGGCATATGTTCTTATCGTACAGTATTGTTATTTCACATTCATTTGAAGACAAAATATATTAAACTATCCTGAAAGTTGCATAAAAATCGGACTATAAACAAAAGAGCTAGACATTTTAGAAAGTTAATAATTGAACGCAATGTCATTGCATGTGTGCAAGCGAGACAGAAGCATACAAACATGTGAGCGAACGTTTTCGCTGCTTGCTAGCAGCAGAGCTGCTCGCAGACGCTGGCCGTGCCGACCAAAATTTTATTTTTGAGAAAATAGTTATCCAGCTAGGAATTTAAGCCTCTTTTATATGTATGGTTTTGGGCCGGAAACTTTCAAGTGTCGTGATGGCGTTGCCGGTTAAGTGCTTTATCGGCGAACGCAGAGTCGTGGGTTCGAGTCGTGGTCAATCCTGTAAAAGAATATAATTCAATAGCTCCAATTGTTGCATGTTTTTATTTAGTAATAAAAAAGTTTTTTTTTTATTAAAACCCAGTTTAAAAAAATTTTTTCAATTGTTTATTAATAATTTGTTAATAAACAATTTTTTTTCGATTTAAACAACACAATAAAATATATTCTTTTTGATGACGGACCAGGAGTCGAACCCACAACTTCCCGTTCATCGATCGAATACTAATCATCCGCGCCACCGCATCACTTGGAAATCTTCGGCCTAAAACCATAGATATCTCTATAAAAGAGGCTTAACCTCCTAGCTGAACGTCTTTCAACGTCTTTTACTGCAAGTACTATCAGTTATGTTCTCGGATACTGATTTTATTAAAATGATCGGGAATAAAAGGCAGAGAGTATTCTACGTTCGGGCGTGCTCGACTGTAATTTTCTTTCTTGTTTTCAAATCAATCATATATCTAATTGTCTAAACCGGATGCTGGATCTTATCCTCGTTAATGATTGATCCAGTGCCATTGTCAATAGATCTTCTCCTGTAGTTGCATCTGGAGATTCTTTTCATGCTACTCATGAACTTTCCCTGTCTTTCCCTAACTGAATCTTTTCACCTCCCTCATTCTCTTCCAAGTCACGCCGTTGCTTTCGCAAAGGAAATTTTTTTTTGCATAATCAACTCATTTTTGATATTAACATAGCTGTCGAGTATTTTTTACAACATATTAAATTCATTCATTCAAATGTCTGTATTCCATATAGTCCGTTTTACATAAATCTCCTTGGTTCTAACCAAACAAGTAAGAAAGGCTACAGTCGAGCGAGCCGACTGTAGAAGACCCCGTACTTCTTCTAGTGCGCGTTTTTCCATACAAATCACCAATTTTCAACCGATTTGTCCTATCGGAGCTATAGGCTAAAGTTGTCCGATCCGGACCAATCTTGGTGAGGATAGTTATAATGGTACCATACACATAATATGTTAGTTTGGATGCAATCGCTCAACTAAAACTTCATGTCCCCATACAAATCACCAATTTTCGACCGATTTGTCCTATGGGAACTATAGGCAATAGTTGTCCGATCCGGACCAAACTTGGTGAGGATAGTTATAATGATACCATACACACAATGTGTTAGTTTGGTTACAGTCGCTTAACTAAAACTTCATGCGTCCATACAAATCACGAATTTTCGGCCAATTTGTCCTATGGGAGCTTTAGGCTATAGTTGTCCGATCCGGACCAAACTTAGTGAGGATAGTTAGATAGGTACCATACAAATAATGTGTGAATTTGGTCTCCCTAGCTCTAGTCGTTTTCAAGTTATGGTGATGTGAAAATAGTTTTTTTACAATTTGTGGGGGCGGTAGGGGGCGTTGCAAAGATTTGAAATAAACTTGATCTGCTCGCGAAGCAGACGGACTTTCAATCCAAATTTGGTGGCTCTAGGTCTTGTAGTTTAAAAGATCCAGGTGATCATACAGACGGACGGACAGAACGACATCGCTATATCGTCTCGGCTGTTGATGCTGATCAAGAATATATATATTTTATGGGGTCGGAAAAGCCTCCTTCTGGCTGTTAGGCACATTTCGCTTTAGACAAACTTAATAGACCCCCTATACTCTTTTTTAGAGTACGGGGTCTATTAAGTTTATTAAGTTTCAACCAATCATTCCTTAATAGAATGCAAATTGATGTCATCTATACTGATTTCAGTAAAGCGTTTGACTCTGTAAATCATAACATACTTCTGCATAAACTAAGCATTTTCGGGTTCCTACCTTCGCTCTTCTGTGGATATCATCATATCTTACAGGTAAAACCCAAAGGGTTATGCTTGGATCAGCCATATCTAAACTGGTATTCGTTATAAGGATCCCCCAGATCATACGCTTCTTCAAGATGATTTAAATTCTATGCACAATGGAATTCCCATTAATCTGGGAATAAAAAGCAACATTTGATGCAAGGGTTGGAAAAACCCAGAAAAACCCAAGCAGATCAATAAATATGTGAACGTTTACACTCCTATATGTATATGTATTACATAAACATACATACATACGTATGTATGCGCATACATTAGATGTCAAACGTATATGTATGTGCATATAAACATATGTATATATTTGTTTCAACGTGTTTTAATGCAAGTACTATCAATTGATATACCCGGATACAGATTTTATTAAAATGCAGAGAGTATTCTACGATCGGTCGTGTTCAAATGTACTTTTCTTTCTTGTTAGATTTTAAGATTTTACGATTTTAACCTTTGCTCAATCGTAAAGGTAGTTTCTGAGGGCATTTAATTCCCAAACTATATCTAGTATTTATACCCGTTACTCGTAGAGTAAAAGGGTATATTGTATTCGTTGCAATGTATGTAACAGGGAGAAGGAGACATGGCAGACCCCATAAAGTATATATATTCTTGATCAGCATGACTAGCCGAGTCGATATAGCCATGTCCGTCTGTCCGTCTTTCCGTCTGTCCGTCTGTGTGAACAAAAGGATCTCAGAGACTATAAGAGCTAGAAAGGCCCGAGTAGTCGCAAACTAAAGATAAAATGCCCAAGCAGTACAAGTTTGCTTTTGTTTTTTGACACGCCCACTTTAGGGCGTTCAATGTGCATACAAAGGTAAAAACAGGTAAAAATAGCATGTTTTAGTATAGAAAACTTTTTTGTTAGTAATGCTATCTGAACCAAATTGACACAGAAAGTACACGTCTAGGGATTACGTATACTGAAAAAGTTTGATCCAAATCGGACAACTATATCATATAGCTCCCATAGGGACAATCGGTCAAAAATACGCTCCAAATATGAATTTATATGAATAACTTTTGCGTTGGCCAACCAATCGAAGTGAAACTTACACAGAATATATCTGTCAATAATATAAACATATTGACTAAGTTTCATCCAAATCGGACGACTATATCGTATAGCCTATGCCTAATGTATAAAAACGATTAACACTTGCACTTATTACAAAATATATTATTACCTTTTATTTCAGAGACAGTTGCAGGGTATGGCGCAGCTTTTGCTGCTTTTGTGGGCTTTAACTTATTTTAGGCACTTGTGCAAAATATGTCACGTGTTCGAATTATTCTATATTAACTTACACGATTATGACGCTGGACAGTCATAACCGCGGCAAAACTCACTGCACAATAAAATAACGCAATGCTTATTTAGATCTACTGCCATCGGTGTTTTTTTTGCTATTGGAACGAAAGTAACGGAGTTATGGCGTGATCTTGCTTCGCTTGCTTTGTGCATTGTCCGTATAAGAACAAGTGCGAGCGAGAGGTAAAGCATGCACCTCGCTTGGCTTTTTGTATGTCCCATTTGCTACAGAATTTGTTTTCGAGTGAGTTTTTTTTTTCCCTTACACTGCGAGAAATTAAAGTTGACTTAAATACTGCACCTTACACCACAGAAAATTTTACGAATAAATCTTTTAACTGCATTACTCTGCGAAAAATTGCGAGCGTACACAGTGGATCCAATTAAATAGACATACTTCTCAAGTTATACCTGCGAGCGTTGACCTCATGACTTGCTGCGATAGTTTCTTTTGCTTTTGAGCGCGCAAGCTCCAGATATCTATTCGTTTTAGTGTAGTGTCATCGCTTAACATATTGCCATCTAGCAACATATTCTGTCCAAAACACAAAAAGTAAGGCGAAAAGCCAGTGCTGCGATGTACATTAGCTCGTAATGACCCGCTGATCTCACTTAAATTCGTGTCCCAATTCATATGGTCGCTTTTGGCGAGTGAATTGCTGCGCATATCTGAGATATGTTTAAACGAGTAAGAAATGCTTTGAAATATCCAGATTTAAACTGTGAACCATTATCGGTCAAAACAGTTTCTGGAACGTCGTGCGTATATGGTTCTTCAAGTACTCGCAGATCTTGTCTGACGTGAACTTCTTCAATGGCTGCAAAAAGTGAAACTTAGTTTTGTGGTCAACAATGATTAACAACCCAATATTAACATATTAGGGTATGGGCCTAAAATATCCAGGTACAATTTTTGGAATGGTCTTTATGATGACAGAGGCTTCCCCATTGGTGGCCTTATGATATTTTTAGCACTTTTGTGCACTTACATACGGAGCAATTTCGGGTCAGTGTTACCATTTCTGGCCAATAAAGGAATCGCTCCAACTTTTCGATCATTTCAGCTCCGCAGTGAGACGAATCAGGTGGATCATGAGCTCTGTGCAGAACTTCAGTAGCTAGGCCCATTGGAATCCAGAGCTTTCATGCTTCTGCTTCCTGCTCGGGGTCGCCGTTTGACTTTTCGGTGCGTTTATAAATAAAAAAATCAACTGGATTTGTAAGGCCCCGATATGTTATGTCTACTCAAAGGCGGCCTATGACCTGGCATTCCGAATGATTGGCAGTTTCGATTCTGCTTGAGCACTTTCTTGTATTCGGATGAGATTGAAGCTGAGAAGCGGCAGTACCACCAATGCAACTGATAGTAGCTCACGAATCATTAAGATGAGTCAAATCTAAAGCCATTTGTTCATTGGTCTGACTACCACAATCGTAAATTATAGATTTAGGAATTATTTCGGATGCACAGGATTTATCTGCGCATCCGAAATAATTCCTAAATCTATAGCCATTTGTTCATTGGTCTGACTACCACAATCGTGAGCTACTATCAGTTGCATTGGTGGTACTGCCGCTTCTCAGCTTCAATCTCATCCGAATACAAGAAAGTGCTCAAGCAGAATCGAAACTGCCAATCATTCGGAATGCCAGGTCATAGGCCGCCTTTGAGTAGACATAACATATCGGGGCCTTACAAATCCAGTTGATTTTTTTTATTTATAAACGCACCGAAAAGTCAAACGGCGACCCCGAGCAGGAAGCAGAAGCATGAAAGCTCTGGATTCCAATGGGCCTAGCTACTGAAGTTCTGCACAGAGCTCATGATCCACCTGATTCGTCTCACTGCGGAGCTGAAATGATCGAAAAGTTGGAGCGATTCCTTTATTGGCCAGAAATGGTAACACTGACCCGAAATTGCTCCGTATGTAAGTGCACAAAAGTGCTAAAAATATCATAAGGCCACCAATGGGGAAGCCTCTGTCATCATAAAGACCATTCCAAAAATTGTACCTGGATATTTTAGGCCCATACCCTAATATGTTAATATTGGGTTGTTAATCATTGTTGACCACAAAACTAAGTTTCACTTTTTGCAGCCATTGAAGAAGTTCACGTCAGACAAGATCTGCGAGTACTTGAAGAACCATATACGCACGACGTTCCAGAAACTGTTTTGACCGATAATGGTTCACAGTTTAAATCTGGATATTTCAAAGCATTTCTTACTCGTTTAAACATATCTCAGATATGCGCAGCAATTCACTCGCCAAAAGCGACCATATGAATTGGGACACGAATTTAAGTGAGATCAGCGGATCATTACGAGCTAATGTACATCGCAGCACTGGCTTTTCGCCTTACTTTTTGTGTTTTGGACAGAATATGTTGCTAGATGGCAATATGTTAAGCGATGACACTACACTAAAACGAATAGATATCTGGAGCTTGCGCGCTCAAAAGCAAAAGAAACTATCGCAGCAAGTCATGAGGTCAACGCTCGCAGGTATAACTTGAGAAGTATGTCTATTTAATTGGATCCACTGTGTACGCTCGCAATTTTTCGCAGAGTAATGCAGTTAAAAGATTTATTCGTAAAATTTTCTGTGGTGTAAGGTGCAGTATTTAAGTCAACTTTAATTTCTCGCAGTGTAAGGGAAAAAAAAAACTCACTCGAAAACAAATTCTGTAGCAAATGGGACATACAAAAAGCCAAGCGAGGTGCATGCTTTACCTCTCGCTCGCACTTGTTCTTATACGGACAATGCACAAAGCAAGCGAAGCAAGATCACGCCATAACTCCGTTACTTTCGTTCCAATAGCAAAAAAAACACCGATGGCAGTAGATCTAAATAAGCATTGCGTTATTTTATTGTGCAGTGAGTTTTGCCGCGGTTATGACTGTCCAGCGTCATAATCGTGTAAGTTAATATAGAATAATTCGAACACGTGACATATTTTGCACAAGTGCCTAAAATAAGTTAAAGCCCACAAAAGCAGCAAAAGCTGCGCCATACCCTGCAACTGTCTCTGAAATAAAAGGTAATAATATATTTTGTAATAAGTGCAAGTGTTAATCGTTTTTATACATTAGGCAGGCCGCGTAGAATATATTTTTCTACAAACACCGGCTAGTCTCTGAGCCTCTGCGCTCTCGCGCTATCAGCATCGCTAACATATAGCGGGACTAGTCGGTGTATTTTGGTGTCAGGAGCTCGCTACAGTTTAAGGGAAACTGTACAGTAGCAGACGAGGCCTGTTTCTGTGGCCACTATAGGACCAATCTACCCGTCGCCGACAACTACAGTGCGCCCTGTGCAGCCCAGCAGTTTTGCAGCAATCAAAGCTGTTCGGAGCCGTTCACAGCGGCGTATCTTAGCAACCGTCGTCGGCACCATTTGAACGGATTTCAGGATAGTCAGCGTAGCATCGGGTATACAGTCCACCCTGTCTAGTCCTACAGTTTTGCCGCAATCAAAACTGTATGGAGCCCTTCAGTGCGGCGTGATATTGGAATCGTGCCTGCTCAACTCCTGCCGGATCTACAGGTGCCTGGAAGGCCCTACAGTGTTGTCGTAAACGGGACTGTATAGAGCCTTTCACCTCGTCATCCATGGCCATTGCCACTTCAAAAGTACCTCAGTGCGTCAGAAAAGTTCTACAGTTTTGATTGAACTGTAGTGTAGTGTGATATATCCCGATCACACAAATATTATCCAAAAAAGTATTCCAGTTTATATTGGTGAGAGAGACGTCCGTCTTCTCTGATGGTTCTTTATTAATTGTTCTTTAAGAGTTAGAGCTGTCCACCGTGATGCAGTGAGCAGCCACTTTACATACATTCTTTTAGGCTTATTATATATTACATATAGAGAGTCAGAGAGAGTCATTCTCGCACACACATATGTATAAATAGCGACGGTCAAGCGTGAGAACGCTGCGGATCATATATCGTCTGCACTTGAATAGGTGCAGAGGGCACAAAGTCGCTGCTTATTTATACATTCCATTGGCATAACAACAAAGTCTTGTTGTATGTTTATATGTATGTATGCATGCTACATCTCCCTCCTTTTAAATACTAACGTAATTTATGAAGTTATTTTAAGTATTAATGATAAAATTTTTTTTTATACTCTCTGCAAGAGAGTGTATATTGGGTTTGTGAAGAAAAAAAGTATGTAACAGGCAGAAGGAGGCGTGGCAGACCCCATAAAGTATATATATTCTTGATCAGCATCACAAGCCGAGTCGATATAGCCATGTCCGTCTGTCCGTCTGTCTGTCTCTCCGTCCGTATAAACAAACATATTTCAGAGATGGTAAGAGCTACAAGTTTGAATTTGGTCAGTATCGACTCGACATTAAGTCAGTCAATACAAGAATCTTTTTTTTTGATGCCACACCCCGTTCGCCCACAATGAGCAAAAAACTTGACACACCCCGTAAAAAATCGATGTTTTAGACGAATATCTCAGTAACTATGGCACTTAGGAACACCAATTTTGGTACGCATGTTCCTAGATATAGCGCAAATGCAATGTCATTCAATATTTTGGACTCCCACGCCCCCTTTTCCAAGAAGAAATAAAATAACTTTCAAACTTCGATCCCGATTTAAGGCATATGTTCTTAACGTACAGTATTGTTATTTGACAATCGTTTGAAGACACAGTATATCAAACTATCCTGAAAGTTGCATATAAATCGGACTATAAACAAAAGAGCAGGACACGTAACAAAGTTTATAATTTAACGCCATTTCACTGCATGTGTGCAAGCGAGACAGAAACATACAAAAATGTGAGCGAACGTTTTCGCTGCTTGTATAGCGGCAGCGCTGTCCGCGAATGCTGGCTATTTATGTATTATGTATTTAAAAAAAATTACATATATAGTTATATATCGACAACCCACTACACACACACAAATCCCATTATACTTATATTATAAACACTTATGCTGTAAATATAAAAGCCCGAGCTATAAACATAGACTCCCGAAAAATCCTAATGTAAACATTCCCATAAATTAACTTAAACATAAAAATTGTAAGACGATATCAGAATCGCCACTATAAACATAGACTAGCAAGCCTAGAGTCCAAAGTCTAATTTGAATGTTACACGAAAAACTCACTAACACATACAAACAATCAGCGTATAAATATCCCCACACAGCCTTCTGTCAAATCGGTTCTAATCTTGCCGCCGAAGACTGTACTCTGACATTTTGTATCTTCGATTTAAATAGTGCATGTATAAGTAACTCCGACTGTAGCTCTAAGTATAAGTATAAAGTAAAGTGTAAACAAAATAAAACTTATATTTTTTTGAGTATCTCGGTCGTGAAACATATAATTGGCGCAGCCGGTAGGATCAGTGCAAAAGTGAATCCTTAAAAACAAAAAAGGACTATTCCAAAACCGCAATACCGATCCGCCAAAGAATTTACGTGACGCGAAAACCAACAAACAAGATTTCTACAAAAAATATAGATCCTCTGGACTATAAGAAATCCTGTGCATAATACTTGTTTCTGGGCCTTACACATCATTCAATTGATCCCTGTAAGCAATAAGTATTTCAATACACCATAAACCAAAATAAACCACAACAACCATGACGCTAGAACTATCGGAAAATCATCTGAAGCAAGCATTGTCAGGCTTACGACAATTGCCTACATTTGATGGAGCCCCAGTTTGACCCTTACAAGTACTATTAAACACTCAATTCAAACTAAACATGAGGACCCAATACATAAACATCCTTATAAATACCCCCAAACATTTGACGAAGAAGTCAATAAACAGATTAGTGAAATGATACAGCAAGGGATCATCCGCAAGTCGAAATCTCCTTACTGTTCACCAATCTGGATCGTACCGAAAAAAACGGACGCATCCAAAGAACAAAAATATCGGTTAGTCATTGACTATAGAGATTTTAATACTAATAATGAAATACTTGAAAAATTAGGTAAATGTCAATATTTTACAACCATAGATCATGCAAAAGGTTTTCACCAAATTCAAATGGATCCAGACTCAATTGCAAAAACAGCATTCTCCACAAAACACGGCCATTACGAATATACTCGTATGCCATTCGGTCTTAAAAACGCCCCAGCAACATTTCAAAGATGTATGAACAATCTTCTAGAAGATCTTATCTATAAAGATTGTTTAGTTTACCTAAATGATATAATAGTGTACTCCACCTCGTTGGACGAACACTTAAAATCGATCTCAAGGGTATTCCAAAAGTTGAGAGAAGCTAACCTTAAACTGCAATTAGATAAATGCGAATTCTGGAAAAAGGAAACCGAATTCTAAGGTCACATTATAACCACTAAAGGCATTAAGCCAAATCCAAATAAAATTCAAGCAATTGTCAAATTTCCTATTTCCAAAACACAAAAAGAAATAAAATCATTTCTAGGTTTATGTGTATTCTATAGAAAATTTGTACCAAATTTCGCCCAAGTCGTCAAACGAATGACACTCAATTTGAAAAAAGGCGCTACAATAAACATTAAAGACAAAAATTATATCAACGCATTTGAGAAACTGAAAATTCTCATTACTTCCGACCCCATACTTATTTACCGCAATTTCGATAAACCATTCTCCTTAGGACTCGATTATCTAGCAATATAGCCATCGGAGCAGTTCTGTCACAAGACCATAAACGCATTTGTTATGCGAGCCGAACATTAAATGAGCATGAAATCAATTACTCTACTATTGAGAAAGAATTACTTGCCATTGTTTGGGCAACTAAATATTTCAGATCATATTTATTCGGTCGAAAATTCGAAATCTTAAGTGATCATAAACCCTTAGTATGGCTTAGTAATATAAAAGAACCAAATATGAAACTTCAGCGTTGGAAAATAAAGTTAAATGAATACGATTATAAAATAAAATATCATCCTAGTAAAGAGAACAATGTAGCTGATGCCCTATCTAGAATAAAGCTAGAAGAAAACTATTTACGAGAAACAAACAGTACAGTAGCAACAATCCATAGTGCACAAGAGGATAATCACAATTATATACCAATTACAGAAAGACCTATAATCTATTATAACAGCAAAATTGAATTCATAAAAGATAATGAAAATAAAGTAGACACTACTAACTATTTCCACTAAACTAAAATTAAAATATTTTATAAAGAAATGACCATTACCTTTGCTAAAGACATGGTTAAAGAATATCTTTGCAGCAGAAAATCAGTTCTTTATTTCCATAATGAACAAGATTTTCTCATATTCCAAAAACCATATGTTGAAATAATACATGCAAATAATTTAACCAAAACTATGTGAAAAATCGAAAAACAACAAATAGAAACAAATTGCAATTTCGTACAATTAACAATTTATTTGGGACTTGGCAATCGCGGAAAGGCTTGGCAGCGTGCGTGTGGTTAGAGCGATATCAAAAACGAACTGACTGCCTGCCGCTCGCGACAGCTGCATTGCCGAAACAAGAACTTACTCGCTAGCTTAAATATAAGAGATTCGCTTACACTTCTAGACAATCCAATAGTTCCATCTAATTACTTATACTAACAATTCATAATTATTTCTTACACTATTAACCTATGCTTATGATCCAACATTCCGGCCACCTTGAAGGGATCGCCTTCAATCCCTTGGTAGCCTGGCAGCTTTAAGCCGACCACCCTGAATATTCCTCTCGGAGGGATGACCCTCCACTCCATTCCTCGTTCCGCTGCGAACGGAAGGCGGCGCTGCTGTCGGTCGAATGTATACTGGAAGTCCAGCCCCAGGTTCTTCGCTCCCACGAAATGTGCCGCCTTGTCCGAGTACCGCCAGACTGGTATGCCACGTGTAGCGCTGAAGCTGTTCAGGATTGGAATTAGCGCATTAGTGGATTTTTCTGATATGAATCCTAAACGAACAGCATTTGAAGCAAACCATACGAGCACCGAAATATACACCTTAAGCGGGACTCGTCCTCTTATATTTGGCAACACAATTGGGGGATCACACAAATCTACTCCTAAATGAGTCGAAGTAATTCGTCCTCCTAAATCGCCTGACTTGTAAATCAATGGGGTCAGCGATTGCACACTTGGATGCACGATATCATCCTTTTTTGGTCTATCAACTTTCACGATGCACTCTGTGCGATGGGCTGGTTTTAGCACTATCAGCAAAGCGAATCTATGCCTTTTCTTCCCGTGCTCGACAGTTTGTATTTCTATAGTGGTTATTGATCTTAATCGATCCATTGTTACCAGTTTCCGACGAAATTTGAGTTTCGGAACGTCACACCCTCTTGATAGTGTCGGTCCATGTCTCCAAGATACATCATTGGCCATCTCTTTGATGTCTGCAACTCGATTGGCTACAACTGTTGCTAATAATGAAGGGGAACTTTTTATACAATGTCGTGCGATTTCTGAATCATTCCAGAAACTCGCACTCTCGATTCGACATAGGTCCAACGCGTATATTTGGGCTAACATATACGCAAACCTATCGAACAATGTTTTTCGCTTGGTAGGACTTAATTTGGCGAAGCTACCTTCCAAGTGATACTGAAAAGTATCTGACCTTGGTGTCCTCCTCATGCCAAGCGTATTTGTCGAATCGGCATCATTGGAAATCAAACGTTTCTTATTTCCACCTTCTTCTAATGCGTAAAAAATGGTTTGAAAACCATTTTGCCAATTGATGTTCGCCCACTATGAGAATTTCGGGCACCTGCGTTTTTCCCTGTTTGATATTTGCCGTTAAGGCATATCGGTTCAGACGGAACTTACGACATGAACGAATTAGATCCCTCTGAGTAGCATGTTCCATCATCAGTAACTCGTTAGCAGAGTGTGACGATGTTGAGTTCCACGAGGCGTCAAACATCACTCGAAGCGTGGTGGAACTGCTATCAGGCCTCAGGACGCACTGGTGTGGAAAGGTGTAATGTGGTCCTGGTGGAACTTTTGCATCTGAGACGGACAAGCGACCAAGTACAAGATACTCGTTCATGAAACTCAAATACATAACATTGATTTCAAAACCTCTACGTTCTACCGAGAGAACCTGTCTTTCAACTATTTCTAGCGAACATTGGAGCAGTTTGGGATCAGTCTTGAAAGACACACTGATTCCAAAATGTCCTGTCGGCAATTTCCAAATGCTGTCCCGAAAGCTTTGTTCGCAAACAAAGTGCTCTGCAGAATAGTTTGCCGAAACACATGTCTCTGGGACAGCTTCAACCTCACAACTTCGATCTGTATAGGCATCAATTAGAACATCTTGTCTATGTTGCATCACTGAGCAGCATACTGGGCTTTTGGTACGAATTTTTCTGCACCGCCCTGATGCCACCCAACCAAGCAATGTCCTTTGTAGCACCGGACCATTATTCGCCAATCTTATTTGTCCACTACGTAGCAAGTCGAAGAAGGAGTCTGCTCCCAGAAGCATATCTATTTGCTGGGGACTATGAAATTCAGGGTCAGCCAGTTCGACATTTGCTGGAATCTTCCACCGATTAATGGGAAGATCACAGTCTGGCTGCCTGCTACAAATTGATTTTAGCACCCAAAACTCGGCGCTAAACTGGTGTTTCGTTACCCGAGACGAAACTATCGTCGATACTTCGCTCTTTGCTGTCAATCTAGCCTGTCCAACCGATTTTACGGTCAAGCACTTATTTTTGCGTTGAAGGCGCAAAGCTTGAGCGAGCTCTTCCGTCATGAAATTCACCTGCGAGCCTGAATCCAACAAGGCTCTAGCGTTTCGCTTTTGACCAAACCTGTCTCGAACTGTTACAACTGCAGTTGCAAGGATTACTTGGTCGACTTCGCTAGCAACATGGTTCACATGGGCAGGATGAGCAGATGCTTGCAATGGTTCTAATGCGTATTTATGAAGGAGAGTGTTATGAGGACGAGAACAAACTCTACACTTTGACGCATTGCAGTTGGACACTCTGTGCCCTGAATGCAAGCAATTAATACAAAGTTGACTAGATTTTACGAAATTAAATCTTTCGTCAACTGGCAATGCTGCGAAACCTTGGCAATTTCCAATCATATGGTTGGCACTGCAAAAGTTGCATGAGGGTTCAACTACTTTCTCGACATTCGTGCATGCAAATGACGACATTTTGGCAGGTTTCATGTCGGATTTTTGCTTCATTCTAGACTTTGAACTTTCTTCAGCAGATAAATGCTGATATCGCCTGTTCAAAGCCACAACACAATCGGCCCATTTTGGTAATGTATTATAGTCCAGTTGCTCCTCATACTTCGACTTTGTATGAGGATCAACCTTAGACATGACTATATGTATCAAGATAGCGTTAGCGAAGTCTTGCTCATCTCCAACTGACATTAACGAATCAAAAATTGCCGATACCGAGTCTACCATTGTGCGAATTCCAATTGCCGATGGCTTATCCATCGGCTCAATATCGAACAACTGGGCGAGAGTGTCAAAAAAGATCAGACATTTGTTGTCGTATACTCGACTTAGGCTCTCTAATGCTTTTGGGTAATTTGCATCAGACACCTGGAAAGCTCTGATGGTACCTAAAGCCTCATCTGATAAGCACGATATCAAATGATTGAATTTTTCAATGTTTGATAGCGAGCGATCAGAATCTACCAAACTATTAAAAAAGACCGATAAATTGTCTGTACTCTGAGTGTTTACCGCTGAATCTAGGCAACTTTAGCTTGGGCAGGTGTGAATGGTGAGAAAGCTGAGGTACGGTTTCAGATGCCTGATGTGCACTTAGGGCAGACATGTATGACGACCGGGCCAAAATACATGTTTCCTCTAGCATTGCGCGGCTAGTATTATCAGGATCTATTGCATCGACCTCTGACTGCAAGTCCATAGCTTTGGAAATATACGAATTTAGTATATCTAGCCGGCACTGAATCTCAAATTTACTTGGAGTCACCATTTTATTAATGAGTGAACTCCTTTGACGCTCTATGTCGCTCTCTACTTTTTCCAATTTAACAAACAAATGACTTAAACGGGTGGTGAGGCAACTTTCCTCATCAACGAAAACTGTGTCATTTGAATTCGATTTGTGCGCCATATTGAATTTTTCAAAATTTGGATCTATTTGAGTGCACGTAAGTGTACTGTCTCAAGAAATAATCAGTAAATAAAAAAGATCGAATGAGCAAAGATTATCAGATGATTAAAGATAATCAGCTGATTAAAGACAGTTAACTGATGATATGAGCGAAGATAATCAGATGAATGAAGTTACTCAGCTGACTAAGTTGACTTCTCGAATAACAGAGATAAGAGAAGCTAAAGCAGCGCAGCGTATGCAGATAAGCGCTGGCAGTAACAAAAACAATAAACCACTCAGACGCGCAAGCGACTGTTCAACGATAATCACCTAATTAGCGATATTCGGCTGATTATAGTTAAACAGGAGTGGACTGCGATCTATGCAAACCAACAACACAACATACGTATGTAGGCAAACGATTTACCAACAACAACTATTCGACTTGCTCAGCTGCTCAGCGTTCGTATGTTTGCCTGCTAGCGCTTATATGTATGTATAAGCAGCGTTGACACAAGCAGAAACTAAGTGCGAATAAGTAAAAGTAAACTACCGCAAGTTAAACTCCACCAGCTGTATGTATGTATGTAAATGCGAGCTGCGCTTTACTTGTGTGCAAGAACTTGAACAAACAAATAAGAATCAAAGGTCAAAACCCACCACCGAACGTATGCAGATCTTAACGAATAGCGGAATTAAGAGAACGGCAAATATGTATATGTGCATATGATTACATGCAGCGGCACAATTCAAATAAATTATTTATTTTTTCTTTTGTTTTATTTTATTTGTGTATATTTATTAAATTCTCTAGTACGTTTTGCTTCAATTACTTTTCAATAAATCACATATATCAGTGCCGAAACGCAATGTCACTATTGTGCAACAAATGGAGCAGTACTTTTCTATGTACCTTCATGTAATACTACTGTGACCAAAAAATAAGGTGACATTGTATTTATTTTGAAATTTCTTTATTTATTCTTCCAAATCAATTTCATCCCCTTCAAAGTAATCCCCTCCCGACACAATGCACTTCTGCCAACGTTTTTTCCAATTTTCGAAACACTGGTTGTAGTCAATTTTCGGGATGGCCTTCAGTTCCGTCTTCGTTGCGGCTTGAATCTCCTCTATCGTGTCAAAACGGTGTCCCCGGAGCGGTCTTTTGAGCCTGCTGAACAGCCAGAAGTCGCACGGTGCCAGATCAGGTGAATACGGTGGTTGCGGAACGATATGGGTTGAGTTTTTGATGAAATGATCACGAATTACGAGTGCAGTAATTCCAAAAAATTCAATGTTTTCGGTACCAGTCGAGATTTGACGCGCTTGAGGCCCAAAACATCCTTCAAAATGGTATTGACTGAGCCTTTCGATATGCCAACATCATCAGCAAGGTCTCTAATCGTTAATCGACGGTTTTTCAACACCAAATCTTTGATTTGTTGGACGTGAGCTTCGTCAGTTGAGGTTGATGGTCGCCCAGGACGCTCTTCGTCTTCGACACGTTCGCGACCGGCTTTGAACTCACTATACCACTTGTAAACATTTTTTTTAGATATAGCCTCATCACCAAAGGTTTTCTGCACCATCCTCAACGTTGATTGAATTGATTCCGCAAACAAAACTTAATGCAAATTCTTTGCTCAACAAATTTCGACATTGCAAAAAACGAGAAACTCACTTTTAGCAGCTCACAAAACGACGCGTATCTCAAACAGTAATGAATATTTTCACATGAAATTTGACATAGATGTCACACACAGTACTACCAACCTAAAAACAAAAAGAATTCTCCTAATCCTTCAAAGCGCGCAGTTTAAAATCTAATGTCACCTTATTTTTTGGACACAGTAGTATGTGCCGCTTCTACGCTTGCACTTTCTATATTATCCTATGCACTGACTCGTTTGGGCACTGTTACCTGATCGTCAGAAGAGTCGCTCATGGGCTCAATTCTGGGTATAATATCCAAAACGACTATGGGTGGGGATTCCAGTGTCTTCAACTCCAGGTTCTTTAAATCCAAAACTTCCACTACGGCGAACAGCTCCAGGGAAGATCCAATAACGAATATACCGACACGCACAGCAACCAAAGCCTTGAAAATGTCTATTAGACCAACGAACGCGATTGAAAGTCCCTGCTCGGGCGCCAATGAAAAATCGAAAAACAACAAATAGAAACAAATTGCAATTTCGTACAATTAACAATTTATTTGGGACTTGGCAATCGCGGAAAGGCTTGGCAGCGTGCGTGTGGTTAGAGCGATATCAAAAACGAACTGACTGCCTGCCGCTCGCGACAGCTGCATTTCCGAAACAAGAACTTACTCGCTAGCTTAAATATAAGAGATTCGCTTACACTTCTAGACAATCCAATAGTTCCATCTAATTACTTATACTAACAATTCATAATTATTTCTTACACTATTAACCTATGCTTATGATCCAACACTATGCTATCCAAAAACAAATTGGATGACATATTAACCTACTCACAGTTTAAAGAAATAATTTTAAAGAAACAAAGAATTATTGCATTTAGGAATAGAAAAAACCACTAACTGGTTCAGAGAGAATTTCTATTATCCAATTATGAGAGGTTTTAATGAAATGGGAAAGCCCATAGAAATCAACGCAGATAAAGATTCAACATTCATATGCGCTGCCTTACAAAATTGGTTGAAAGAAGAAAATGTTAAAATAAACATCACCTCCAGTAAAAACGGTATTTCGGATATGGAAAGATTCCATCGAACCGTCAATGAAAAACTTAGAATCATAAACAATGAAAATAGTGTAGAAGACAAACTAACTAAATTCGAAACAATTCTTTATAAAACTACAAATAGAACACCTGCAGATATTTTCATTAATGCTGGGACAACAGAATACAACACACAAGAAAACAAGAAAGAATGCTATAGTCGCCTCGCGACTTTAGGATACCCGTTACTCAGCTTAACTACAGTATTTACAATGGTATATGATAATAATAATAGTACAATCGTTTAGGCAATCGACCCTATTGATTTTAATTCAGATGACTTGGGAAATACAGAAAATTTTCATACAAATTCATATTTACAGCGTATTTTTACCCGATCGTCCCTATGGGAGCTATACGATATAGTCGTCCGATTTGGATGAAACTTAGTCAATATGTTTATATTATTGACAGATATATTCTGTGTGAGTTTCACTAAAATTGCTTGGCCCACGCAAAAGTTATTCATATAAATTCATATTTGGAGCGTGTTTTTGACCAAATGTCCCTATGGGAGCTATACGATATAGTTGTCCGATTTGGATCAAACTTGGTCAGTATATGTACTCCCTAGACGAGTACTTTCTGTGTCAATTTGGTTTAGATAGCATTGCTAACAAAACAGTTTTCTATACTAAAACATGCTATTTTTACCTGTTTTTACCTTTGTATGCACATAGAACGCCCTAAAGTTGGCGTGTCAAAAAACAAAAACAAACTTGTAATTTGAATGTTACACGAAAAACTCACTAACACATACAAACAATCAGCGTATAAATATCCCCACACAGCCTTCTGTCAAATCGGTTCTAATCTTGCCGCCGAAGACTGTACTCTGACATTTTGTATCTTCGATTTAAATAGTGCATGTATAAGTAACTCCGACTTTAACTCAAAGTATAAGAATAAAGTAAAGTGTAAACAAAATAAAACTTATATTTTTTTGAGTATCTCGGTCGTGAAACATATAATTATATATATGTTAGTTTTTTATTTTAAATGTTGTCTTTTTTTTTATAACAGAAAAGAATTTTTTCTTTTTTTTTTTTTTTTTGAGATTCCTTTTTTTTTTTTTTTTTTTTTTTTTTTTTTTTTTTTATTTTTTTAAATTTTTTTTGTTGTGATTAAAACTATTAAATACTTGTGTATACTATGTATGTATGTGTACACATACTTGTATAAATATACATATATACGATTATAGATTGAGTATGACAGTTATGGGGGAAAATTCGTTGTCTGTTCCGACTAGATAAAAACATAAAGAGAAACTCAAAAAATATTATATAACACTAAAAAAAAGAGATAAAGTAGACAAGAAACACGTGCAAAACTAAATATGAAGTATTAGAGAGGGACAGAGATATTTGATTAATAATCTTTAACTATTATTTAACTAGTTATGAGTATATTATATAGATTATTGTGTGATTATAAAGCGTTCGTAAGCTTTTAATTTGAAGCAAAGCTTTTTTTTTTTAATTGTTTTAAGCTGATGATTGGAATAAAAGCAATGCAGTTATTATTTAGACGTTGATGTACTAACGAGACAGTACATTCAAGTGGTCCAACAACACCAAGCAAGGTGCTTGTTAACGCGCGGAACCCTGCAAACCCCTTTTCTTAAATAGCATTTTTTCATTTTATTGTTTTGTACTATTTTGTTCGAACAATTTTCTTTTTTTTTTTTTTTAAATTTTCAATTTAATTATTATAAAGTTTTAATCTATCTTTATGTACTTTTTGTTTCTTCTTTTTAGTATCCTTAATTATTATAAACTTTTATTATAAACTTTTCTACTGTGTAAGGTCCTAAATAAGTTTGATCTAGGTTATGTCCCGTTTCATTCTTAAGTAGGACTTTATCTCCTATAATTCCTTATTTTTTTTCTTATTTTCTTCTAACACAATTCTATCTCTTTTATATGATATTTCTAATCTATATTGGATTCATACGACCCAATCAGTTTTATCAATCGATAAATATGAACGTATGTATTCATTAAAAGTGCTGTGACTTCTTTTGACTGTTCCAACTGTCTAATGGTGGTGTGCCGTTGAATTTATGTTATTTATTTGTAGATACTTGCACAAATCATTATAGAATATTTGTATTCTGATCCCATGTCCGTTATGACCGTCTTCATTGGACCGTACTTTAGAATAAAATTCTCAAAAATCGCTTTTGCTACTGTGTTAGCACTTTTGTTTGGAATTGGAATCGCGACTAGATATTTATTCAGATCACAAACTAATGTGATTGCGTATTCATTTCCATTTTCAGACTTGGGTAGTGGACCAATGGTGTCTACTATAATCCTGTCGAAAGCGTGTGTTGGCGTATCAGTTATTGTTAAGGGAGTTCTTGTTTTTCTTGTCACTTTTGATTTTTTTCATTATGGACATTTTCGTATGTACTCAGTAATATCTCGAGTCATACCTTTCCAATAATTATGTCTTTTGACCTTGGCCAAGGTTTTTGAGATGACTGTGTGACCTCCTTGTATTGAATCATCATGGAATGTAGACAATAGAGCTTCTTTTTCTTTTATTGTTTCTATTTGGGTCACCGGTTGAGTCGCGCTACTCTCAATGAAATTAATATTTTATTGCCCATATTTTTAAAATTATCAATTGAAACGTGTTCAAAGATAATTTCCCACGGAGCCACTTTGAGTTGGCTGATTTTATTTATACCGGCTGGCTTTTCAAGTCTTTGGAAAAATTGACCTAAGTCAAGAGTTCCATTGGTATATAAATCGCTAACATCATATCTTGCAGTAATTTTCTTACCATGTTTAAAAAAACTGCATATTTTTTACATGCAAGGTCACTACTTCGTCATTGTTAATGACTTTATATACGTTGGGCTTTGAAGCTTTTTCTATAGATTGCTAAGGAAATTCTATTTTTTCTTTTTCTGCGCAGGAATTTTGTCTACTTTTAACGAAATTATCTTTTCCCTTTAGATACTCTACTATAAAATTATATTCCTCTAGTTCGAGTCGTATTCTGGTTAGTTTAGAAATTGTATTTGTCATTTAAAACAAATAAGTTAATGGTCTGTGGTCTGTTTTGACAGTGAAATGTCTACCATAAATGTATGGTCTGAAATGCTTAATTGCCCAGTGAATTGCAGCTAACTCTTGTTCTGTTGTTCTCTTATTACTCTCACCTTTTGTGAAAGATCTAGATGCGTATGCTACAGGAAGCTGTAGCCCATTTTTATTTTGCGTTAGGACTGCTCCGCATGCATATTTACTTGCGTCTGTGACTATGCAAAATTTTTTGCTAAAATCTGGGTACTGTAACAGAGTGGGATTCATTAATGGTGATTTTAAATGTTCAAACGCGTTTTGACAATCACATGTCCATTCGAATTTGACATTTTTAGACCCCGTACTCTAAAAATGAGTATAGGGGTCTACTAAGTTTGTCTGAAGCGAAATGTGCGTAACAGGCAGAAGGAGGCGTGGCCGACCCCATAAAGTATATATATTCTTGATCAGCATCAACAGCCGAGACGATATACCAATGTCCGTCTGTCCGTCCGCCCGTCCGTCTGTATGAACACCTGGATCTTCTAAACTATAAGAGCTAGAGACACCAAATTTAGAATGAAAGTCCGTCTGCTTCGCGAGCAGATCAAGTTAATTTCAAATCTTTTCCACGCCCCCTACCGCCCCCGCAAATATCTCAGTAACTATGGCACTAAGTAACACCAATTTTGGACTGCCACGCCCCCTTTTCTCACAAGAAATAAAATAATTTGCAAACTTCAATGCCGATTTTAAGGCATATGTTCTTATCGTACAGTATTGTTATTTCACATTCATTTGAAGACAAAATATATTAAACTATCGTGAAAGTTGCATCTAAATCGGACAATAAACAAAAGAGCTAGACATGTAAGAAAGTTGATAATTGAACGCAATGCCAATGCATTTGACATTTTTGTATGCACGCACATATGTATGTGTGTATATGTAATACATATACAATTGGTTGGCACGGCCAGCATTCGCGGGCATCGCTGCCGATAGAAAGCAGCGAAAACGTTCGCTCACATGTTTGTATGTTTCTATCTCGCTTGCACACATGCAGTAACATGGCCTTTAACAATAAACTTGTTACGCGTCAAACTCTTTTGTTTATTGTCCGATTTATATGCAACTTTCAGGAGAGTTTGATATAATTTGTCTCCAAACGAATTTAAAATTACAATACTGTTCGATGAGAACATATGCCCTTAAATCGGCATTAAAGATTTAAAATTATTTTATTTTTTGTGGGAAAACTGTGCGTGGCAGCCAAAAATTTTGAATGACAATGCATTTGCGCTGTCTTTAGGAACCTGCGTACCAAAATTGGTAATCCTAAGTGCCATAGTTACTGAGATTCGCCAAAAACATCGATTTTTTACGAGGTGTGTCTAGTGTCTTGCTCATAATGGGCGAACGGGGCGTGGCATAAAAAAAAATTCAAACTTGTAGCTCTAACCATCCCTGAAATCTGTTTGTTCATACGGACGGACAGACAGACAGACGGTCAGGCGGACAGACGGTCAGACGGACAGACGGACAGACAGACAGAGAGACAGACGGACAGACGGAGATGGCTATATCGACTCGGCTTGTAATGCTGATCAAGAATATATATACTTTATGGGGTCTGCCACGCCTCCTTCTGCCTGTTACATACTTTTTTTTTCACAAACCCAATATACTCTCTCTTGCAGAGAGTATAAAAATCCATTTAGAAGAACAGGTAAAATTGACCAAATGGACACCAAACACTATAATGAAAACAATAGAGGAATAGAAAATTAATGATAGCAAATATTTACAGATTACAAGTCCTCCGCTACAACCGAATACCTAATATTCATCATGATGACGTTTCTTACTCTTACAACTGGAGGAATAATAGAAATTAATCCCATAGAAAATAACCAAGGCTTTATCTTGTTCGAATCAGGCTCCATTCAAATACCAATAGAATTTTAAAATCATGAATCAAAATGATAAAACTTACGATAATTTATTTAAGGAAAGAAGACTACTTAAAGACGTTCCACAAATAAACTATCTAATTGAAAAATTCGGACGCGAAATGAATTGCATTCGTATCACAAAACGCAACAAACGAGGAC
>JAEIGM010000716.1:0-12087 GCA_018903735.1 Drosophila cardini
TCTGATCCAGACCAAATTTGGTGAGGAGAGCTATAATGGTACCATGCACATAATGTCCTAGTTTGGTTACAGTCGCTCTACTAAAACTTCATGTCTGCATACAAATAACGAATTTTCGGCCGATTTGTCCTATGGGAGCTATAGGCTATAGTTGTCTGATCCGGACCCAATTTAGTGAGGATAGTAAGATATGTACCATACACATGTGTGAATTTGGTCTTCCTAGCTCTAGTCGTTTTCAAGTTATGGTGATGTGAAAATAGTTGTTTACAATTTGCTGGGGCGGTAAGGGGCGTGGCTAACATTTGAAATAAACTTGATCTGCTCGCAAAGCAGACGGACTTTCATTCCAAATTTGGTGGCTCTAGCTCTTGTAGTTTAAAAGATCTAGGTGATCATACAGACGGACGGACAGACGGACAGACAGAATTGCTATATCGTCTCGGCTGTTGATGCTGATCAAGAATATATATACTTTATGAGGTCGGCAAAGCCTCCTTCTGCCTGTTACGCACAGTTCGCTTCAGACAAACTTAATAGATCCCTATACTCTTTTTTAGAGTATGGGGTATTAAAATCATTTTTCAAGACAGCAATAGGGTCGAGCTCTTTGCAAAAGTAAATGGAGATATTTATAATCAACCTAAACTTCCGACAAATAATGTAGATTTAAGTATAACATAAATTATTGAAAGCACTGCATTTTATTTTCACAACTCTTAATGAACCATGTTGTAGTCAATCCAAGTATTTTGTAGTACATTCAAAAAACTCTTTATATCCTTATTATAAAGTTGAAGTTGAATATTCTACTCGACAAGTTGTAATTGGAAAAATACCTAATTTTAATGCATTTTGCATGGTTAAAAACCGGGCCTACGCAGGTAAAGGGTGTTGAATCTATTGAACTTTGAACATTTTCAAGCGCAACAATTTGATTTTACAAACTCCGAAAACACCCAGAGCTCTCGTAGATATAATATGCTATTTAGATGGTATAAAGACTTTTTATAGGGGTTTGCAAATCACTAAGGAAATGTTAGATAAGAACTGTTTTATATTAGCGTTTGACTTAAATGTAGATCATCCAAATTCTTCCGTATGTTCAAATTTAATTAATCAAAGAACAATTCACATTAAAGGTTAATTTGCTGAGTCCGTAATCGAAGCTGTCACATGTCTTGTATATTATGAATACGATTTCATGATTGAATACAAGTAAGAAAGGCTACAGTCGAGCCGACTGTAAAAGACCCCGTACTCATTCTAGTGCGCGCTTTTTCATACAAATCACCAATATTCGACCGATTTGACCTATAGGAGCTATAGGCTATAATTGTCCGATCAGGATCAAACTTGGTGAGGAAAGTTATAATGATACATAATGATACAAAAACATAATGTGTGAATTTAGTCTCTCTAGCTTTAGTCGTTTTTAAGTTGTGGTGATGTGAAAATTGTTTTTTACAACTTGCGGATTTGAAATAAACTTGATCTGCTCGCGAAGCAGACGGACTTTCATTCCAAATTTGGAGGTTCTAGGTCTTGTAGTTTAAAGATTCAGGTGTTCATTCAGATGGACAGAAAGATAGACGGACATCGCTATATCGTCTCGGCTGTTGATGCTGATCAAGAATATATATACTTTATGGGGTCGGAAAAGCCTACCTCTCCCTGTTACGCACATTTCGCTCCAGAGAAACCTAATAGACCCCTTTAATCTTTTTTTTAGAGTACGGGGTCTAATAAGTAGTTTTAATTTAGGCAACCGGGGTGAGGCTCTTGTATTTAATCGGGCAAAGTGAATCAGAAAATATTTGTAACGCCCAACGTTCCCCGGTTTAAACGCAAATCCTCGTCCCCCCATGTATCTTTAAGCGCACCGAACATTTTGACATAAAGTATTACTTAATAAGAGAAACGATTTAACTTCATGAAATAAAATTAATATTATTAAATTAATAATAATAATAACAATAATAATAGTATTAACAGTACAGACTCAATTAGGTTTGCCAGAAGCGAAATGTGCGCAACAGTCAGAAGGAGGCGTGCCCGACCCCCATAAAGTTAACGTTAATATTTTAGAACAGAATCAACAGCTGAGTACATATACTATATACTCCCAAAATCATAATAACAATCATTTATTCAGAATATTAAATATTACTTACTTGAAACATATTTGGTGTAGTTGCAGACGAAAAATTAATTGCCTTTGAAAGATGCTCTTCAGGATCATAGCGACTCATATAAGCGGTTATCATTACAGTCTTAGCCGTTCCTTGTTCTCCTATCAACAATACCTGCTTAAGTTGTTTTGCACTATTGTGTATTAGAAATGCTGTTCGAACATTATCTACATTTGGTACTAAAATGGAAGAAAATTCAGGAATATCTTCCTCTGGATAATTAAATGCTTCGACACGAGAATTCCAATGCTGCCAGCTTCCGTTATCATCAACATAATACTCAAATATTGTTTCTGTAGCTCCGCGTTTCGGCCACACTTTAATCAAAATCTTATTCATATTTTAAATTTACATCATAAAAAAAAAATACTTACACATTTTAGAAGGATGTTTGATAAGAAATTCTTCAAACTTTTCCCGTTCCGACAGTTCAAGTACCGCGCCTAAAGACCACATTAAAGAAAACAAGAAAATTCTTTCTAGCGTTTTTTCACTACGTGATGTAATTTCCATCAATAAGCCATCCATTATGTCCAACATTTGACGAATATAAAGTGCTTCCAATATACGCATTTTCGCAATCAGCTTGGTCTGCAGAAATGTGTGTGCGTCATCATATATAGATTCATAACATCGTCTATAAATTTCTTTGTCTTCGCCATGTGTCATTAACCAGGCTTCCATATAAACTTTCCAGTTTAAAACGGAAGAACTTGTGAAAACCATGCCGACACGACTAACAGTTGCGGGGGATGCATTATCAACATTATCTGGCTCAAAAACTAGTTTGGAGTTTTCGGCCATTTTTATTCGATCTCCGTTTGCTAAAGTAAGTGTTTTGTTGTCATCTAGAACCGAATTTAAATTTTCAATCCAAACTGCATCAACCGGACCATCCAACACAATCCAGCAGTTTTGATGATGAGGTATTTTCAACGAGCGACGCCATAACGTTGAAAAAATTCCATCAGTCCAGTCATTTGTGGCAACATCCAATCGTCCAAACATTTGTGGCGCAGTTATAGCTTTTGGATTCATTCTCATTTCCTTATGTAACCGACCCATTTTTGTAAAACAGCGAAGCATGCAGGCTGTGCAACTTGTTTTTCCTGACCCTGTAGGACCCATTAGCATTAAACCATGACGCACAAGTGAAGTTTCATATAACTGAACAACTTTTAAGTTCCACTCGGGGTTATTAACAAACCCTGACTCCTCGCATACCTTTACAATAGATCTTTGCAATTCCTTATAAACATTAGTAGTTAGCTTAATTCCAGGGAACATATCATCCACAAGCGATACGAAAAGTCCCTCATCTTCATCTATAAGCTTGGAAACATTCATATCGCGTAATACACGCATTACAATAGTTTCCTCTGTATCACTAGGATTTGAGCGTTTTTGTGACCCGAGAGTTCTTAAAACCGAAAGAATATTTCTTAAGCCAAAGTCATAATGAACTTGTTTCGAAAGTTGCTCTTCACATAGCTTATAAAGGGTAAAAAACTTTCTTGAAAGAAGAACATTTTCCTTGAATCCGCAGCTTGCCATTTTAACCCTTATAATAATTTGACGATCAGGCACCATCATAGCCACTGTTCGAAACATAATCTTAAGATTTTCTGGTAGTTCCTGACGGCCAGCATATCCAGGATTCATTGTAATAAATATTCCAAACTCAGGATTAAGTGAAACATCGTCTCCGTCTAAGAAAATAAAGGAAGATCGTTTTTCTTTGCGAGCCCCTAACACAATGCTGTAAGAAAATAAGAAATTGAATACTAATCTTATAATCCATAGTTTAACTTACTATATTTGTTGTGCTGCGACAGACAATACAGGAAGCTCAATTCGGTTAAACTCATCAAAACATCCCCAAGAACCAGATTGAGCGAGACCTTTATAAATTCTACCCAACCCTCGAAAATCCATTTGATCAGAACAGTTAAATACCACCACAAGCTTTCCTAACGCGCGCCCCATATCTTTTGTTGTTTCCGTTTTACCAGTTCCTGCAGGACCGGCAGGAGCTCCTCCCATACACATTCCAACAGCCTGCGCGAGTGTTATATAGCAACGATCTGTCAACGGAGTAATAGCCAAACGTTCTGTTACGCCGAGATATTCATTTTGATATATGAAATTTACATCAGTTATGCCTACAATTATGTCATCGTTGTCTTCGTTAAAATAAAATCGGGCTTGTTTCTGCCATTCAAAATCACCAGCTGATTTTATGCGCTGAGTGCATAGTTCATCAAAAATATCACGCTGATGAACATGAATGGTCACCATGGTTTCAAAACGTATACGATCTAGGGATGTGAGGTCCTTGACAGTTAAATCTATGAAAAAGTTTAACAGAACTAAAAATTTGTTATTTGTACGCTTCATTATTGTTTTGTCCGAACGACATTTCCGCAATGCATACTCTGAATCTTTTGTCCATAAAAGCTGAACTCCAATTACACCAGCTTGTCCGCAGTAAGATGGGAATTCTTCGGCAAAATTAAATTCAGGATCATTTAAACTGATTGCCATTCCCCCTAGAATTGTTCTTATAGTATCTTGCATTTCTTTAAGTAATCGCCCTAGCCAAAGCTCGACACTTCCAATACACTGGACTGTATTTTCAAATTTGACCTTCTCGTGATTTGATGAGTTCATGCCATCAATTATGTCAGTTGCTTTTTCTTGAAAGTCAACTGTGGCCATTGCATCGAATATGCTTAATAAATGTGGCTGAATTGAAGACGGATCAGATGCCTGACCCAATATTTCTAACAACACTGGATCTGACACAAAAAAGAAACGAGGGAACACCAATCGTTTTGATTCTAAATAACCAGTTAGACTTTTCTGGCATGTTTCGAGTTGGTCAAATAACCAGTTAAGATTAATTGCTAGTGACTCATCACCTGTACAGCATTCCACAGCATTTGGAATTTCTCTTGCACGCATCATTATTTTAACGTAACTTTTGTCTATGTTTACAAAGCGCTTCGCTTCCATAGGTAGTTGTTTTGAGATATCACCTCCAACGAAAACGGCCTCCAAATATATCCAAAGGTTTTGAACCATTAACCACTTTTCCAAAATATCACCGGTACTAACGAGTTTCCAAAGCCAAAGCTGAATATCCTTTTTAAATGGTGCATTGTATCGATTAGAGCTCAATGAATTCATAATCATTAAACTATCTTCAACTGAGCCTATGAGTGACAATGTTTCTGCTCCTTTAAGCACTAATTCCCCACGATTTCTAAATTGTCCCAGTTGTAAGTTTAGTAAAGCCCAATCAGTGATAATTTGCTTAAGCTTAGCTTCTATATCAAGTTCTTTACCAGCACCTACGCAAATGTCCTCAACATCCTCTTTGTATTTTAAAATTGGAGCATCTAGTAGTTTCCCGAGGGTGAACTTGGGATCTGTTGGATCAAAACTAGTCTTAAATAGTGCATTTAATCGAACCCAATGCCGTTCTTTCATGGCTTTATTAGTCATTAACTCAAGTAATGGGCACGTTTCATTGAAATCATCAATTTTTGTTTTCAAGTCGATGTAGGCTGGCCAGGATTGCATTCCTTTCGGAAGCTTTCTGCATCGCAATTGAAAATCGGCAAGCTCAGCACTTATTTTTTCAATGTCTACCTCGGACCATGGCATTTCATAGTAGTCTGTTATGGATTTAAGTACTTGTATATAAAGAGAATAAAGCCGATTAAGATAGTTAAATTCCCTTTTTCTTTGATGAAGCAAAGGATAATCTGTTATTGGTAAGCCGAAGAGCTTTTCACCACTGTTGTACATTTCGTATTTTCGCCATAATTCATCAAAACGATTTTGAAAAAGAAAAACACGTTCGCTAGCTTCTTTGGCGGATATTCCATCAATCATTGGACCATTCGATTCAAAATTTCTGTTGAACTCGTCAAATTCTTGAACAAAAAGAGCGATACCTTCATTCAGTTCGCGGAGCAAAGGTTCCTCCATGTCTGCTATTCTATCAGACACTCTTTTAGCCTACAAAATAGAAAGAGTAATTGTCAAATAATTTATGAAAATGTTTCAATTCTTATTAATCGTTAAGAAATGTAGTAAGAAAGGTTAATATTAAGCAAACAATCAGTCAGAGTTATGTTTTTAATATCATATTAAGTAATAGTCAACACAATAATAATCAAAATGAGGCAATAAAATATTTATATATTAAAATACCCGTTACTCAGTTTAATTATATTATTAACAATATAATATATTATTAATTATATTAATAATAGTACAATCGTTTAGGTAATCGACTCTATTGATTTTAATTCAGATGACTTGAGAAACGCAGAAAATTTTCATACAAAATCATATTTACAGCGTATTTTTGACCGATCGTCCCTATGGGAGCTATACGATATAGTCGTCCGATTTGAATGAAACTTGGTCAACATATTTATATTATTGACAGATATATTCTGTGTAAGTTTCCCTTCGATTGCTTGGCCAATGCAAAAGTAATTCACATAAATTCATATTTAGAGCGTATTTTTGACCGATTGTCCCTATGGGAGCTATACGATATAGTTGTCCGATTTGGATCAAACTTGGTCAGTATATGTACTCCCTAGACGTGTACTTTATGTGTCAATTTGTCTGTTTTTACCTTTGTATGCACATAGAACGCCCTAAAGTGGGCGTGTCAAAAAACAAAAGCAAACTTGTACTGCTTGGGCATTTTATCTTTCGTTTGCGACCACTCGGGCCTTTCTAGCTCTTATAGTCTCTGAGATCCTTTTGTTCACACAGACGGACAGACGGACAGACGGACGGACGGACAGACGGACAGACGGACATGGCTATATCGACTCGGCTACTCATGCTGATCAAGAATATATATACTTTATGGGGTCTGCCATGTCTCCTTCTCCCTGTTACATACATTCCAACGAATACAATATACCCTTTTACTCTACGAGTAACGGGTATAATTATAAAATAAATACTATACTCAACGCAACAAATTTAACAATTGTAGAGCTGCAAAAACTTTTGCTAAATTTACATATATAACATATGTATGACTGTATATGTAATACATACAAAAACGTTTGGTCGGCTCGGTGGCGTGGGATCCAAAAAATTTCAATTTCAATTTCTGCCACGCGTCTTCTGCCTGTTACTTACTTTTACAAACCAAATATACTCTTGTAGAGACTATAACAAGTAAGTCGAGTGAGCCTACTGTAAAAGACTCCGCACTAACTCAAGTGCTATTTTTGACTGATTTGTGTAAATAGTAATTCTTTGCAATTGCAAAAACAAAACAAAATATAAACCAACTGATTGAAACTAGCGACGTCGAATGTATTGCGTGCTAACAACAACGAATTGTATATTGTCTTTGTCCTTAAGTGCCGACTGTACCGAAACGCGTGACACCTAAGGATCACCGAGTTGTCCGATCAAGGCGGGCGGGACCCTTATAGCTCCCTTAGCTCTTTCGGGATAATGGCGTGGGTTTTGCCAAGTCCGACAACTACGCTTTGTTACAAAATTTAAATTAAAGAGTCCCTACAGAATTAAAACAGGATCAAACAGCGAGGCCAAACGAGAGGAGAGATGGTGGTTACATCCTAAATGATTAAAAGAAAATGCTTGTCCTTTCACACTAGTGATACCTTTCGGGGTCCATGATGTACTTTGGCCCCTTGCGCTCTTTACCCACCCAACCATTGGATTTTCTGCGCCTTATATATTTTTGAAAATCCCCAAATACAAAACTACATTTAATTACGTCCTCAAGTCATCAGGAAAACACAAAAGTTTAACAATTCATTAGAAGCTTAATTTTTATTCTAACAAGGGAACAGATCGCTTGGATTTTTCTTTTTCGCTCTTCTAAGAAACCCATGCATAAGGAATACTATCGCCCATGGTATAATTCATAATACTTAACTAGCAATACTATACAATTTTGTTACAATCTTTTCTAAAACGTGCTGAGAATTTGTATAATTTGATTCAGGTTTATATCTAAATTCATCTTTAAATGATTATCTTTACTTTAACTCTCGTTATAAGTAGATAGCAGGCATTTTTCAATATCATAATAATGGTGGACAAAAAGTAGGGTTATTTCGAGTAATAGAAAATTTAAATAATATTTTTCATTATAATAATTAGTTATTTACTTTAATAAAATTCAATTTTTTTCAAATTCGTTATATTTAGAATATTGTAATTGCTTGACGTTAAAAGGTTGCCAGTAGCGAAAAAGAATAAGATTGATTTAGAAACAGGAAGAAACTATTTGTATATATATTTCTACTTTCATTTAACTTTTTAAAATTATATTTTTTTTTTTTTAATTTTTATTTAATTTTTGTTTTATATATTTTTTAATTTTTATAATTAATTTGCTCGTTAATTTAAGTTAGCTTATTGAGAGGACAATAACAGCTTGTATTATATCTGTTGTTACTTTAATTATTTGGGGGTTATTTTGTATGTATGTTCAAATGTATGGGATAATGTATGTACTCAACCAATGTAGGGTATGAAAGCTTTATACAGCTGTTATTGACACAATCATAAGCTTTTGCAAACACTGATCTCTGTGCGGTCACCAGCTCAGTTTCGATCAAAGCTTTTATCCGTTTCGGATAAAAGACTTGGAAAGTGTATGTGAGCGAGCGACAGCTACAGTGAACACTAAATATGTATGTCCGACTCACCAGAATTTTCCAAGAAGGCCTTCCAGAATTCTGTGCAGGTGTGTGTATTTGTGTTATGTGATTGTTGTGTTAGGTGTGAGTGGGTTAGTGTGTATGGCGTGTACTTGTGTAAACGAGTATTAATTTGAATGTATGTATGTAGCACGATTATATTGTTTTCTTGGGAAAGTAGTAATAAGTTTTTGTTTAAAGATTTTTTTTTTTCTTTTCTTTCTTCTTCTTTACTAAATTGGCACCCTAAAAATTTCTAGGCAATTTTTTTATTCGTTTTTCTCTTTTTTTTTTCTTTTCTTTAAATTTTTCTTTACGTGACGTCACAGCAATCTGCAACTCCACTATACACAAGATACACTGTGAATCAAATTACCAAATGCACAACTCTTTTACACACATGTTCCTAAAGTTTCCTATCACAAATCAAAATAACACATTTTGCTCAGCTTTCGTAAGTCAATCCTCCAGAATCAGGGGCCGAGATGTACAACGATGGCTTTAGGGGCTTCCAGGTTTCAGCACCGAGGCCTCCCGGGCTTATAAAAGCGATGGCACAAGCAAAATCGGCCGATGGCCAATGTAGGACCACAACGGGCCCACTACGACGTAGCCAAGAGTGTAACCGTGGGGTGCTGCGCTGGCCACTTTGAGTATTGACTCAAGTTCTCGATCCAAGAAGGATCCGATTCAATTGCTTCAGCAAGATTGTTCCCTCGATGCGGTATGGTTTTGCCGTTCGTCTGAGTGTTGGATCTCCAACGTATAGTACGTACGTCAATCAGTGCACCCACTACGATGTAACCAACACAATGGAGCCGTGGGGCTTCTCTTGCCAGTTGTAGCACTGACGCAAGGTTGGGGATTTGATGTAGATCCGGTTCGGTTGCTTTAGCCGGCCACGGATACCTTAATCCGGGAGAGCAGTGCATCCACTTGAAGGCAAGATGAGGCTGGGGCTGAAGAGCCAATATCCAGAGATTTAGGTTGGAGGTTAGGTACCTCAAGCAGGTTAGGTAAAGCCTTGCTTTATTTGCTGATACGAGAAAACACGTCTAGCGTGATCTGCAGACAAAATTAAAGAGAGCGATCGAACCAAAATCACGAGTCTCATTTCTGGCGTAAAATAAAGCTCTTTTGTGACAGCTCTTGTCAAAAAGTGCAACTATGCAGAAAGCTTTCTTCTAAGTAGAAATAAAAGCTTTCTTTTTGACTGGACAGCTCTTGTCAAACAAATCCGACAAACGTAAGGCCGAGGATTTAAGGGAATCAGGGACGGATGTCCTTAGCATGGAAAGTACCTACTTCTCTTCCCGATAAGTCTTCAAGGACGTAGAAATGGTTACCTACTTTCTTTTTAACCCTAGACTTTACAAATTGGGGACCTAATTTGGCATTAAAATTTTGCGTAAATTTGCTAAGTGCAAAATTACGTCGAAATATTTCTTGCCCTTCCTTGTAAGACACTGGCTTGGATCGTAAATTGTATTGTTGCACATTTCGTTCATACGCTTTGCGAATATTAGCTTGCAAATCTTTTCGCAACAAAGCCAAATTATCTGATCTATCTATTGGTATAGCAGAATCTTCCAAAAGACTCAGATTTTTCAAAAGACGATAATCTGCATCGTGAGTTATCATGTCAAGCCCAAAAAGAGCTTTATAAGGGGAACATCCGAGAGATTGGTGCACTGCGGAGCGTAGAGCACACGAAATGCTGGTAAGGTACTTGTCCCATTCCGTTTGATCCTTTCTTATATACGATCGTACAGCTGCTAACAACGATCGGTTTACTCTTTCTGCTGCGTTACTCTGGGGAGAGTATAAAGCAGTGTACACATGTCGAATTCTAATTCTGTCAGAAACGCATTAAAGTCATTAGTTTTAAATTGTGTCCCATTATCGCTGACAATGATTTCTGGGACTCCGAAACAGTGAAAAATCTGGGAGAGAAGAAATTCCTGAATTTTTGCAGAAGTAAATTTCTTTAAAGGCTGCAACCAATGAAATTTACTGAAATGATCCAAAACTATCAGTAAACCTATGTGACCATCTTTGCTACGAGGATATTGGCCAAGTAAATCAATGTATAGCCTTTGAAATGGTCTGCATGTTGGAACATGCCTTCCCATAGGTGGACGTAACGTCTGATTTGGAGCTTTAGTTTCCTTACAAATATCATAGTTTCGTATGTAATTGCGCACTTGTGTAGCTAAGCCGGGCCAATAAAAATGGCGTCTAAGTTTTTCTATTGTTTTCTGCATGCCTCCATGAGAGGACACAACGCCATCATGCGCTTGCTTTAACACATCTGCTCTAAGGCGTTCGGGGACCCAAAGTTTCCATGCAGAATATCCTTGAGTGGCGTCACTTGAAACATGTTCGGTCCGAATATATATATACTTTTCCACGAGCTTGACATCTGGAAATCTATTCTGGTTGTTCCCTAATATTTTCCGCCAATTTGACATATTCCAAATCTTGAAACGCTTCGGATTTCAAATCAATTATCGGGGCGGTGTCTAGAGAAGCTATTTCTTCTTCAGTGATACGAGAAAGTAAATCGGGAACAATATGGTCTTTCCTTTTTACGATGGGAAAAAGTGAATTTATATTGCTGCAACCTAAAAATCCAACGAGCGAGTCGGCCAGAAACATTTTGTTGACCTGCATTAACCATAACAAACTAGAGTGATCTGTGACTACCTCGAATTCCTGAAGCTCCAAATAGCAACGGAATTTCTCGATAGCCAATATCACTCCTAGACACTCTCGTTCGGTTACACTGTAGTTTCTTTGGGCTCGACTTAGTTTCTTTCTCTTCTGACAACTGTATTAAAACAGCACCAACTCCAAAATTGCTTGCGTCGCAGTGCAAATAAAATTTTTTAGAAAAGTCCGCATTTTGCAAAACTGGAGCTGATGTCAAAATATGCTTAAGCTTCTCCATGGCTATTTGAGCTTCTGTAGTCCAGATGAACTGTTTTTTTTTAGACAGAACTTCCGTTATTGGACAAGTTACATCGGAAAAGTTTGAAATAAATCTTCGATATCACCCACAAATGCCTAAAAACCCTCGGACCTATTTGAGATTCTTGGGAGTCGGCCAGTTTAGAATGCAGGATACTTTTCTGGATCCGTGTGGATACCATTCTTGCTTATTACATAGCCTAAGT
>JAEIGM010000208.1:0-57950 GCA_018903735.1 Drosophila cardini
GTGTAAAGTACCATTATAACTATCCTCACCAAATTTGGTCTGGATCGGACAACTATAGCCTATAGCTCCTATAGGACAAATCGGCCGAAAATTGGTGGTTTGTATGGAGACATGAAGTTTTAGTTGAGCGACTGTGTTGGAATACCCCTATTCAAACAATCAAAGTGTACCATTAGTCAACACTATTTTGACATTGTGACGATATGTATATCTGGTCACATCTATATTCTGATCTCTTCTTCTTTATACTTCCTTGAACGATTGTGCATGTGGTGTGGTGTTGCAGTTGAAAACAAACAATAAAATAAATCTTATAAAATAACAACAATCACTTAAGAGGACTTCTATATTTAAATAGGTGTACTAAGGAGGTCATTAAGGCAAGTCTTACAACAGGTTATGGGCCCAGTCCATGCCAATTTAAAGTGACTAATTAGAACAATAAATAATTGAGAGATTAGATTCCATTTTGCGTGTTACATATATATATATATATATTTTTGTGCGTGTGTGAGCTAGCATATACATATCAGGATGGAAAAAGTAAAATATAATATCAAGCCGTTCAATGGCGAAAAATATTCCATATGGAAATTTAGAATTAGGGCATTGTTTGCCGAAATGAGTATACTACAAATAATCGATAATGAAATGCCTAACGAAGTAGACGATGTTTGGACAAAAGCAGACTGATGTGCGAAAAATACAATAATTCAATACTTGGGCGATTCGTTTCTAAGCTTTGCTGCAGGTGACTTCTCGGCGCGTCAAATTATTGACAGCCTAGACGCTATATATGAGCGTAGGAGCCTTGCGTCGCAGTTAGCTGCGCGCAAACGTTTAATTTCTCTTAAGCTATTGAGTGAAACGTCGCTGCCGAGTCATTTCATTATTTTTGATGAAATAGTAAGTGAATTATTGGCGGCAGGCGCAAAGATGGATGAAATGGACAAGGTCGCACATTTACTCCAGACTCTTCCTTCGTCGTATAATAGTGTCATCACGGCCATTAAAACCTTATTTGATGAAACTCTAACATTAGCTTTTGTCAAAAATAAGTTACTAGATTATGAAATAAAAATAAGGAATGATAGTTTGGACACAAGTAAGAAAGTAATGAAGGCAGTGGTTAAAAGTAAGAGCAATTTTAGTAAGAATAGTTTCTTTAATAATAAAAATACAAAGGCTATGAATTCTTTTAAGCACAAAGCTAAAATTAATATTAAATGTCATCACTGTGGCAAAGGGGGTCATATCAAAAAGAACTGCTACCATTATAAAAGAATCACAAATGAAAAGAATAAAGAAAATAATAGTGCTCAGCTGGCAACATCACAACACGGTTTCGCGTTCATGATCAAAAGTGTTCAAAGTGCCTCAGTCAATAATGAACTCGGTTTTATACTCGATTCTGGAGCAACGGATCATTTAATTAATGATGATTCGTTGTATGCTGATTTTGTTACTCTGAAGTATCCAGTAAAAATTGCTGTTGCTAAAGATGGCGAATATATCTTTGCTACAAAGCGAGGCATTGTGCGTTTGGAAAATGAATACGCAATCATACTGGAGGATGTCCTTTACTGCAAGGAGGCAACTGCAAACCTGATGTCTGTCAAGAAGCTACAACAGGCCGGGATGTCAATTAAATTTGACTCTGATGGAGTCTCTATTTCGAAGAATGGAGTGACAGTGGTTAAAAATGCAGGTATGTCAAACAATGTACCCGTTGTTAAATTCCAAGCATTCTCTGTGGATGCGAGGAATAAGAACAATTATCGTTTGTGGCATGAGAGGTTAGGTCATATCAGTAATGGAAAACTATTAGAAATAAAAAGACAAAATTTATTTAATGACAGTAGCCTTCTAAAAAGTTTAGAAATAACAAATGATATTTGTGAATCATGCCTAAATGGAAAACAGGCTAGGTTGCCATTTAGAAAATCCAAAGATAAAAGTCATATTAAACGACCTTTATTTATCATTCACTCAGACGTTTGTGGCCCAATCTCACCAGTGACCCTAGATGATAAAAATTATTATCTGATCTTTGTAGATCAATTTACACACTACTGTGTGACCTATTTGTTGAAGTACAAGTCGGATGTATTCAACATGTTTAAAGATTTTGTGGCAAAGAGCGAAGCTCATTTTAATCTAAAGGTTGTCAATCTATATATTGATAACGGTAGAGAATATCTCTCAAATGAGATGCGTGAGTTTTGCGTAAGCAAAGGGATAACTTATCATTTGACTGTGCCTCATACACCACAATTAAATGGTGTTTCTGAGCGAATGATAAGAACCATTACCGAAAAAGCTCGTGCTATGGTAAATGGTGCAAAATTAGAAAAATGCTTCTGGGGGGAAGCCGTATTAACTGCAACATATTTAATCAATAGATCTCCAAGTAGAGCTCTTGGTGATAATAAAAAAGACTCCCCTATGAAATGTGGCACAATAAAAAACCCAATTTAAATGTTTTAAGAGTGTTCGGTTCAACCGTGTATGTCCACAATAAAATAAAACAAGGAAAATTTGATGAAAAATCATTCAAAACAATTCTTGTGGGCTATGATTCCAACGGTTTTAAATTGTGGGACACAATTAAAGAAAAATTTATTGTGGCGAGGGATGTTGTTGTCGACGAGACTAACATGGTTTATTCTAGAATTAAAAAATCTGGAATTGTCCCGAATGATAGTAGGGAAAGTGATCAGTTAAACTTCCCGAATGATAATAAGGAAGATTATTTCCCGAATGAGAGTAAGGAATGTGATCAAGTGCAATTTCCGAATAATAGTAAGAAAAGAAAGCAAATTGATCTCCTGAATGAAAGTAAGGATTTATGTATTCAAAATGAGAGTATGAATTGTAATAAAGCTGATCAATCAAATAATGCCACTGAAAATAATGAAGATACAAATGAAAAATGTAGAAAAGTGAAAGAATAAAGGCCAAGGCTCGTGTATCTTATAACGAAGATAACGACAGCCTGGATAAATATATTTTAAACGCTCATACAGTTTTCAATGACGTTCCAAATTCTTTTGATGAAATAAAGCATAGAAATGACAAAACAGAATGGGAGGAAGCTATAAACACAGAGTTGAAAGCGCATGATGTTAATAATACATGGACAATTGTGAAAAAACCAGAAACAAGAATATAGTTGATAGCAGATGGGTTTTTACAATTAAATATAATGAACTAGGAGTTCCTATTAAACATAAAGCTAGATTAGTTGCAAGAGGATTCACCCAGAAGTACCAAGTCGATTATGAGGAAACATTTGCTCCTGTAGCTAGAATTGCAAGCTTTCGATTTTTGTTATCACTTGCAGTACAAAATAATTTGAAAGTTCATCAAATGGACGTTAAAACAGCTTTCCTAAATGGAACGTTGGATGAGGAGATATATATGCAACCCCCTCAAGGCGTATCTTGCAATGCTGGATATGTATGTAAATTAAATAAGGCAATTTACGGGCTCAAACAAGCAGCTAGATGCTGGTTTCAAGTGTTTGAGCAAGCATTGAAAGAATGTGAGTTTGTAAATTATCCAGTAAATCGCTGCATATACATTCTCGAAAAAGGTAACATCAAGGAAAACATATATGTTTTATTATATGTTGATGATGTAGTAATAGCTACAGGAAATATGGAAGGAATGATTAATTTTAAAAGATTTTTAAATGAGAAATTCAGAATGACTGACTTAAATGAAATACGACATTTTATAGGAATACGAATAGAGTTGTCAGAAGACAGAATATGCTTGAGCCAGGCTGCATATGTGAAAAGAATTCTAAATAAATTTAACATGGAAAATTGTAAGTCAGTCAGTACTCCCCTACCAATTAAATTGAACTATGAGTTGCTCAATTCTGATGAGGATTGTGGGTCGCCATGTCGTAACTTAATTGGTTGGTTAATGTACATAATGCTTTGTACACGTCCAGATCTAACTGCAGCTGTTAATATTTTAAGTCGATACAACAGCAAAAATAATGCTGAGCTATGGCAATGCTTAAAAAGGGTTCTTAGATATTTGAAGGGAACTGTTGAAATGAAATTAATTTTTAAAAAGAATGCATCTATAGAAAATACATTAGTTGGTTTTGTAGACTCCGACTGGGGTGGTAACGAAACTGATAGAAAAAGTACAACAGGCTACTTGTTTAAAATGTTTGATTCAAATTTAATTTGTTGGAATACGAAAAGACAGAATTCGGTAGCAGCTTCGTCTACTGAAGCGGAATATATGGCATTATTCGAAGCAGTAAGGGAAGCCTTATGGCTAAAATCTCTTCTAAATAGTGTAAACATTAAGTTAGAAAAGCCTATCACAATTTATGAAGACAACCAAGGCTGTATTAGCATAGCAAACAACCCCTCATGTCATAAACGAGCGAAGCATATTGATATTAAATATCACTTTGCTAGAGAACAGGTAGAGAATAATGAAATCCGTCTTGAGTATATTTCCACAGAAAATCAACTTGCTGATGTTTTCACCAAGCCGTTGTCTACCGGAAGATTTGCAGAGCTGCGAAACATGCTGGGACTACAACAAAATGATTGATGTCTACCGATGCTGAAAAAAAATTTTTATCAATTAATGAATTATATTATTTTTTTGGTTCTAGTCAGAGAAATTTGTAACGTAAAGCTTTAATCGAATATTGGCTTACATATTTAAGTTTTGATTTATTTGATATTCATAGAAATTTGAAATGTTAAGATTTGTTAATGAATTTAAACTAACATATTTTAAGTTTATGTATTTAAAGTGATCTGATGGGGTTTTTCTGGGTTTTTCCTATAACATCCTCGCAGCAAATGCTGGATCACTTAACACATCCCAGAAAGCACACCAACCACATTAGAATAAGTTTGACGAGAATGTTTTTTGTATGTAACTTAATATCAATGACTAATGTTATCTTTGAGGGGGGCGTGTTGGAATACCCCTATTCAAACAATCAAAGTGTACCATTAGTCAACACTATTTTGACATTGTGACGATATGTATATCTGGTCACATCTATATTCTGATCTCTTCTTCTTTATACTTCCTTGAACGATTGTGCATGTGGTGTGGTGTTGCAGTTGAAAACAAACAATAAAATAAATCTGTAAAAGACCCCGTACTCATACTAGTGACCAATTTTCCTAACAACAGAGATTTTGTGAATTTGTTTCTTAAATTTTTTATGGATTTATATTATTGGATTACAAGATTCGTATTTAAGATATAAAAATATGATTATGAATAAAATGATTATGATTACAATAATTGTGTATGTAAAGACATTATTTGGGATAATATTTTAATATTATCATCATGTTTTTTTGGCTTGACTTTGATTATTTCTATTGGTGGATACAATGGGGAAAGATCAACTTCTGGATGCAAATAATTATCGCTTAGAATTATATCATTTATTTGTATTTTACATTGATTTACATTTATAATTTTATTACCTTTGATATTAGGATTAACATTATATTTCTGACAATTTTGTATTATAGTTGTATTAGTCAAATTCCAAGTTACAATAGTATTTAGTTCAATATATTTTATCACTTCTTTAGAATTTATTCGTTCAAAATTACAGATTGGATTTGTATGTAGTTTAATTTTTGTAATGCATTCATTAATTATTGGTTCATTTTCTCGGGTATAAATTTTATTATCTTTTTCGAAATAAGAAGTACTACTAATATAGTCAAGTTAATAGCCAATATGATCAGGATATGTGATAATTTTAATAGTGTTTGTGAATTGAAAGTCAATTGGGATATGGGATACAATTAATATGATCTGTTATGTTATGTTATGTAATGTTATGTAATTCTAAAGTTTTGTTAGAAAATTGTAAGTATCCGTGATCCGTGTCCAGGATATTTATCTGGATTAGATGGGTGTTACATATGTTAAAGAGGGTGAACATTAGTATGATTATAATGTAGAAACCTGTGGAATTTGAATTTGGTTAATTTTATTTAATTTTTATACTCTCTGCAAGAGGCAGAAGAAGGCATGGCAGATCCCATAAAGTATATATATTCTTGATCAGCATCACAAGCCGAGTCGATATAGCCATGTCCGTCTGTCCGTATGTCTCTCTGTCTGTCTATCCGTATGAACAAACAGATTTCAGAGATGGTAAGAACTACAAGTTTGAATTTGGTCAGTATCGACTCGATATTAAGTCAGTCAATACAAGAATCTTTTTTTTCGATGCAACGCCCCGTTCGCCCACAATGAGCAAAAAACTAGTAACACCTCGAAAAAAATGTTCTGGGCGAATATCTCAGTAACTATGGCACTTAGGAATACCAATTTTGGTATGCAGGTTCCTAGAGACGGCATAATTGCACTGCCATCCAAAAGTTTGGACTGCCACGCCCCCTTTTCTCACAAGAAAAAAATACGTTTCAAACTTCAATGCCGATTTTATGGCATATTTTCTTATCGAACAGTATTGTAATTTTACATTCATTTGAAGACAAAATATATCAAACTATCCTGAAAGTTGCATCTAAATCGGACAATAAACAAAAGAGCTAGACATGTAAGATAGTTAATAATTGAACACAATATCAATGCATGTGTGAAAGCGTGACAGAAACATACAAACATGTGCTAGCGGCACCACTGCCCGCAAATGCTGGCCGTGCCGACCAATTGTATATGTTTTACATATACACACATACTTATGTGCGTGCATACATATGTCAATTTTTTCCTAGGTGACCATAGTTTTTTACAATTTGCGGGCTCTAGCTCTTGTAGTTTAAAAGATCCAAGTGTTCATACAGACGGACGGACAGACGGACATTGCTAAATCGTCTCGGCTGTTGATGCTGATCAAGAATATATATATTTTATGGGGTCGCCCACGCCTCCTTCTGCCTGTTACGCACATTTCTCTTCAGACAAACCTAATAGGCCCCTCTGCTCTCTTTTAGAGTACGGGGTCTAAAATAGCTAGACACGTAACAAAGTTTACAACTGCACGCAATGTCAATGCATGTGTGCAAGCGTTACAGAAACATACAAACATGTGAGCGAACGTTTTTGCTACTTGTGTGGCGACAGCGCTGCTCGCGGACGATGCATGCACATATATCCATACGATACGATAAATCATTTATCGATATTCAATACGATAGTAATTATAATTGCGATATGATATTGAATGCGATAATTGATCATTATGTCGATATCGTATTTGATTTTAGTTGTTGATGATATCGATATCGAAAGCCACATGTGATATTTGCGATATTTTAATTAATATCGATATCGGCATTTTCTTGTCGTCTTACATCCCTATTTCAAAGTGATGGTTTTGTTTCAAAGTGTTTTATTGCAAATACTATGAGTACGGTGTCTTTTACAGTCGGCTAGCTTTTTTACTTGTTATAAATGACCTTCCTTCTTCACTAGCCCATTTTCGCGATGTTATGTATGCCGATGACGTGAAATTATTATTGTCTTATAAGGATCCCCCAGATCATACGCTTCTTCAAGATGATTTTAATTCTATGCATAACTGGTGTTTAACTTATCACTTGAACCTTAGTTTTCAAATGCCTGTTTGTGACGTTTAACAGGGTGCCTCCTTTCTTAGCCTACTAGCACATTGACAATATACCTTTAAAACGAATATTGTCAGTCGATGACCTCATGTGTTACTTTTTATGATAAATTAAGTTTCACACATCATATATTCACAGTAGTTAGAAAAGCTAAGGGAACTCTTAGATGTATTAAACGTTGGTCTAATTCATTTAATGATCCATTTGTCACCAAAGTTCTTTGCACATCCCTAGTCCGTCCCATTCTTGAGTATTGTTCATGTGTCTGGTCTCCTCAACATGCTCATAGTCAAGCTTTAATTGAGTCAGTGCAGAAGCGGTTTTTACTCTTCACTCTTCGTGGATTTTATTGGGACCCTAATCTACGCCTTCCATCCTATACTAACACTCTTGCTTCTAAGTCTTCCACCCCTTACTAATCGGCGAAGAGTTCTTGGAGTAATCTTCCTCCATAAATTAATGATCATTAATATCGGCTCCCCATCTCTTTTAGAACGCTTTAAATTTAATATTTCCACCAGGACCATTAGGTGCAACATCCCTTTTATCTCTTCCTACATGCACCACTGCACTATAGGGCATTTTCCCGTTTTTCGGGTATTAAGTCATTTTCACAAAGTATTAAAAATAAAAATTTTGAGCAGCCTAATTTCAAATTGTTACCGTTCAAAAGCAAAATATTTTTTTTATGAAAATCAAAAAGGATACCAACTATACAGGTCTTTCACTATATTTTAGTTGTACTAATGTTTTGTATTTGTGCAAGTTTCATTAAGATTTTGGATATCTAGAAAGGGCTCTCAAATGTACTATTCTTGGGAAAAATGTCCAACTTTGATTAGACTTATAAAAAGAATGAAGGGGAATGAAAGTGTATGTCCAAATGTATGTCGTAGAGCCATTAATTCTGAATCAAAAGCATTTTGTCTCAAAGTGCACTTTTGCGCACTATCAGCATAATTCAATTTTTTGCAGATGACTTTGGTATGTAAAAGCGGTACTGCGCACATCACGAAATGCAACTTCTTGTCATTCGAAAACTAATCCTGTGGACAGAATTTTTTAAAAATCATAGTTTTTTTTACTGAAATCGTTTATATATTTATAGGACTGCATTTTAGTAAAAAAATAATCTTTCTTAGAATTTTATTAAAAAAAAAAAAAAAAAAAAAAAAATGGTGGGTGTTGACACGCCCCTTTTCTCAAAACATGTGTCTAGGCATGTGCATAGTAGTAATAAAAAAACCGCACTAAAATATCTTGCTTAGTTTTAAAGTTATTAATTAATACCCGAAAAATGGGAAAATGCCCCATAGTGCACTGACTACGCTTTTCACAATCGTTTTCGGGTATTAATTAATAACTTTAAACTAAGCAAGTATTTTGGTGGTTTTCCTTTTTTTTTTATAATTCTGATTTTTTACTAAAATGCAGTCCTATAAATATAAAACGATTTCTAAAAACTATGATTTTTAAAAATTTGTCCCGGATTTTTCGATGTTCAAAAAAAAAAAAAAATGGTGGGTGTTGACACGCCCCTTTTCTCAAAACATGTGTCTAGGCATGTGCATAGTAGTAATAAAAAAACCGCACTAAAATATCTTGCTTAGTTTTAAAGTTATTAATTAATACCCGAAAAATGGGAAAATGCCCCATAGTGCACTGACTACGCTTTTCACAATCGTTTTCGGGTATTATGCGCTAATTATAATGAACACTTTTGATTGAATGCTACCTTTCTCTCTCCCATCTAAAAGCTTCTCTGTACAGCCAACTCCGTTATGTCTCTGATTTCCAAGGATAGTAAGAATGGAGTGTCTGGCATTCCTTCTTACCCCTTAAATCAGAGATCTTTCGAGTTAGTTTTGGTATAATTTTTATTGATCTGGTTTGGTTTTTCTGGGGTTATCCCAACCCTTGCATTAAATGTTGGATCAATTTCTTTGCTTGTTATTCCCAGATCTAATTATTATCTTTTATAATTTCAGTTTAATTTAAATTTAATAATTTTTAAATATTTACTTTAATATAATCTAAATTTAAATTATATATCTTTACACTAACTAACCGTATAGTTAGTGCGTTAATAAATTAATAAATAAATAATTTGACAGTGTTTCTTTCTTCCATTCCTACTAGGTGTGGGCCTTTTCCTGATTGCCGTGGGACTTTTCCGGTGCATTGAAATTCTTCCTAGTAGATAGGCGTGGGCCTTTTCCCGCCTGCTGTGGGACTATCCCGGCATGTTATGAAACTTACCAATAGGGTAATAAAGTACCTGACCACTAACAGCGTTATATTCTCTAGTTGTCCTTTCGCATGTCCATATTTCCCGTACTCGAACTGCAGCGTCGCACACTGGGGCAGCGGGCCGAAAAGCGTGGCAAAAATCATTTTTGTGATGGAAGCGTTCGACAAAGAGAAAAATGAGGTTTCGTTAAGAAATGATCAAAACTGATAGATCCAAAATTAAATGTGCCGAACTGCATGCATTTCTGTCGCAAAGTATGAACTTTAAAATTAAACTTGTAAGGCGGGATCCAGACCCCATCTTACATTTATGTAGCAATAAGGAGAATGGTTAGCATTAAGAACATGTTGTAGCGTTAAGCATTTGAATTGAAGTATTATGTGAATTAAGTAATTTTGTAATCGAATAAGTATCGATAGGAGTTAGGGAGGCTGGCAGCGCCCTCTGTCGGGAGCGAGGGGAGCGGTCTGGTGCAACTCTGCACGAAAGCTCTGTGGTGAAGAGTGAGCTTTCGTGGTGGAGTTGCATCAGGACGGCTTCCGCCCTGCTCGGACAGAGGACAGACGTGCGCGCTAGAGCGACGAAACGAAAAGAAACTGTAAGTAAAACCGTTAGGGCCAGTGCGACGATAGGGCGAGAGCGAGAAATATGAATAAATGGAATGAACGGAAAGAAAAGACAGTTATTAATTGTTGACCAAATGTGAGAAAATAGAAGCGTCGCGAATATTCCCTATCCTCTCCCGATTCCTAGTCATTTTCCGTTTCGCTTGGGTGCAGTAGTGTCTCTATGGCGCACCTAGAGTCACACCCTGCCCTCGCGAATCAACGTTGTCTTCCGCTGAAAGTGTTCGTGATCTCTTGGCGCTCCAGACCCATGATCCCACTCCCCCCTTCCTTCTATGTGCAGTGATACGCCGAGAATAACGGTGGCACCCGCCGTTTAGATCTCGCATCCGCACTACTCCCCTTCCACCCATCGGCATCCTCGCTTTGATCTCGCGGAGCGACTTGACCACTCGTAGAGAGCAGCGGCGGTACCCCCCTTCGATCTCGAGTTGCCGCCCCCCCTCTTCCTCTTTAGTCTGAGCCCCTCCACCACCCTGGTCATCCCCGTCTACAGCGTCCCCGCGAATATTACAAATTTCTTGTAAGATTCGAGCCCTGGGCAGACTGAGATCTGTACCCCAGCTAGAACGCTTCCTTACAAGTGGCGCCCGAGCAGGGACCCTGGAGACGTAATGGGAGTGCACCACCATTGCGAGTTAAAACCCTCGAGTGCGCACTAACACCAGCGATTGGTTTCGTTTGTCAAAGCCTAGTAGACAGAAAACGTTGTGCCCAAGATAAAATTTACTGTTTTCTTTTCTTCCAATAAAAAACAAGTAAGAAAGGCTACAGTCGAGCGAGCCGACTGTAAAAGACCTTTTACTCATTCTAGTGCGCGATTTACCATATAAGCTATAGTTGTCCGATCCAGACCAAATTTGGTGAACATAGTTATAATAAATACTTTACACGTAATGTGTTAGTTTGGTTACAGACGCTCAACTAAAACTTCATGTATTCATACAAATCACCAATTTTCGGCCGATTTGTCCTATGGGAGCTATAGGCTATAGTTGTCCGATCCTGACCAAATTTGGTGAGGATAGTAACAATGGTACCATACACATTATGTGTTAGTTTCGTTACAGTCGCTCAACTAAAACTTCATGTCTCCAAACAAATCACCAATTCTCGGCCGATTTTTCCTATGAGAGCTATAGGCTATTGTTGTCCGATCCAGACCAAATTTGGTGAGGATAGTAACAATGGTACCATACACATTATGTGTTAGTTTGGTTACAGTCGCTCAACTAAAACTTCATGTCTTCATACAAATCACCAATTTTCGGCCGATTTGTCCTATGGGAGCTATAGGCTATAGTTGTCCGATCCGGACCAAACTTAGTGAGGATAGTTATAATGATACCATACACACAATGTGTTAGTTTGGTTACAGTCGCTCAACTAAAACTTCATGTCTTCATACAAATCACCAATTTTCGGCCGATTTGTCCTATGGGAGCTATAGGCTATAGTTGTCCGATCCGGACCAAACTTAGTGAGGATAGTTATAATCAAAGCATACACACAATGTGTTAGTTTGGTTGCAATCGGTCAACTAAAACTTCATGTATTTATACAAATCACCAATTTTCGGCCGATTTGTCCTATGGGAGCTATAGGCTATAGTTGTCCGATCCGGACCAAATTTGGTGAGGATAGTTAGATAAGTACCATATACATAATGTGTGTCTCCCTAGCTCTAGTCGTTTTTAAGTTATGGTGATGTGAAAATAGTTTTTTATAATTTGCGGGGGCGGTAAGGGGCGTGGCAAAGATTTGAAATAAACTTGATCTGCTCGCGAAGCAGACGGACTTTCATTCCAAATTTGGTGGCTCTAGCTCTTGTAGTTTAGAAGATCCAGGTGATCATACAGACAGACAGACAGACGGACAGACAGACAGACGGACTGACGGACATCGCCATATCGTCTCGGCTGTTGATACTAATCAAGAATATATATACTTTATGGGGTCGGAAAGCCTCCTTCTGCCTGTTACGCACATTTCGCTTCAGACAAACTTAATAGACCCCTAACTCTTTTTTAGAGTACAGGGTCTAACAAGAAAGAAAGGCTACAGTCGAGCGAGCCGGCTGTTAAAGATCCCGTACTCCTTCTAGTGCTCGTTTTCCCATACAAATCAACAATCTTGGTAAGGACAGTAACAATGGCATCATACACATAATGTCTTAGTTTGGTTGCAATAGCTCAACTAAAACTTCATGTCTCCATACAAATCACCAATTTTCGACGGATTTGTCCTATGGGAGCTTAGGCTATAGTTGTCCGATCCGGACCAAACTTAGTGAGGATAGTTATAATGATACCATACACACAATGTGTTAGTTTGGTTGCAATCGGTCAACTAAAACTTCATGTCTCCATACAAATCACCATATAAGCTATAGTTGTCCGATCCAGACCAAATTTGGTGAACATAGTTATAATAAATACTTTACACGTAATGTGTTAGTTTGGTTACAGTCGCTCAACTAAAACTTCATGTATTCATACAAATCACCAATTTTCGGCCGATTTGTCCTATGGGAGCTATAGGCTATAGTTGTCCGATCCTGACCAAATTTGGTGAGGATAGTAACAATGGTACCATACACATTATGTGTTAGTTTCGTTACAGTCGCTCAACTAAAACTTCATGTCTCCAAACAAATCAGCAATTCTCGGCCGATTTTTCCTATGAGAGCTATAGGCTATTGTTGTCCGATCCAGACCAAATTTGGTGAGGATATTAACAATGGTACCATACACATTATGTGTTAGTTTGGTTACAGTCGCTCAACTAAAACTTCATGTCTTCATACAAATCACCAATTTTCGGCCGATTTGTCCTATGGGAGCTATAGGCTATAGTTGTCCGATCCGGACCAAATTTGGTGAGGATAGTTAGATAAGTACCATATACATAATGTGTGTCTCCCTAGCTCTAGTCGTTTTTAGACCCCGTACTCTAAAAAAGAGTAGAGGGGTCTATTAAGTTTGTCTGAAGCGAAATGTGCGTAACAGGCAGAAGGAGGCGTGGCCGACCCCATAAAGTATATATATTCTTGATTAGTATCAACAGCCGAGTCGATATAGCGATGTCCGTCTGTCCGTCTGTCCGTCTGTCCGTCTGTCTGTCTGTCTGTCTGTCTGTCTGTCTGTCCGTCCGTATGAACACCTGGATCTTCTAAACTACAAGAGCTAGAGCCACCAAATTTGGAATGAAAGTCCGTCTATATGTCAGGCAGGTTAAGTTTATTTCAAATTTTTGCCACGCCCCCTACCGCCCCCGCAAATTATAAAAAACTATTTTCACATGACCATAACTTGAAAACGACTAGAGCTAGAGAGACCAAATTCACACATTATGTGTATGGTACCAATATAACTATCCTCACCAAGTTTGATCCGGATCGGACAACTATAGCCTATAGCTCCCATAGGACAAATCGGTCAAAAATAAAAAAATTGTATGAAGACATGTAGTGTTGGTTGAGCGATCGCAACCAAACTCACAGAGGATGTGTGTATTATTATTAAAAATATCCTCACCAAATTTGGTCCAAATCGGACAACAACAACATATAAAACAAATTAATCAAAAATGCTGAATTTTATGAATAAATTGTTTGTTTACACTTGCTTGCAATAAAAGTTTTAACTCTACGTTTAGCTACTGCGACTTCAATAAGGAGCGTAGTCTAGGTAGTAGAGATGCGCGCTTCGCACGTGTTTGTTAGACAGGAATCCCGGGTTCGAATCCAGTCAGTAAAATATGCTATTTGTTTACTTTTTAAATTTTAATTATTTACATAAACTTCAAAGCGGAGTGTGGTCTAAGTAGTAAAGATGCCTCATGTGTTCGAGCGCCGTCAGGAGGGACATTTTATTAATTTTTGTTATATAACAAAATAACAAAAAAATATTATATGTAAATGCAGATAGTCGAGCGCTTTTAAGAGAGGGGCGTGGTGCAGCTGTTAGGGCACTGACGCGTGTGTGTGAAGTTTGAGGTTCGAGTCCCGTCAGTGAATTATTTTAATTATTGTTTTTTTTTATTTCAATTTAAATTTAAAATAATAATTTAGAATTGTAAAATAATAATTTCAAATTGTAAGACATGGCTTATTTTTAAAATAAGCCAAGTAAGGAAACCGTGCATTTAATTGTGTATATATTTACATACATTTGTATATAAATATGTATGTATACAAAATGTGCATTACTTTTTTTTCTTGTTTTTCGAATGGAAAATGCGCACTTCTGTGAGTACGGGGTCTTTTACAGTCGGCTCGCTCGACTGTAGCCTTTCTTACTTGTTAAGTTATGGTGATGTGAAAATAGTTTTTTATAATTTGCGGGGGCGGTAAGGGGCGTGGCAAAGATTTGAAATAAACTTGATCTGCTCGCGAAGCAGACGGACTTTCATTCCAAATTTGGTGGCTCTAGCTCTTGTAGTTTAGAAGATCCAGGTGATCATACAGACAGACAGACAGACGGACAGACAGACAGACGGACTGACGGACATCGCCATATCGTCTCGGCTGTTGATACTAATCAAGAATATATATACTTTATGGGGTCGGAAAGCCTCCTTCTGCCTGTTACGCACATTTCGCTTCAGACAAACTTAATAGACCCCTAACTCTTTTTTAGAGTACAGGGTCTAACAAGAAAGAAAGGCTACAGTCGAGCGAGCCGGCTGTTAAAGATCCCGTACTCCTTCTAGTGCTCGTTTTCCCATACAAATCAACAATCTTGGTAAGGACAGTAACAATGGCATCATACACATAATGTCTTAGTTTGGTTGCAATAGCTCAACTAAAACTTCATGTCTCCATACAAATCACCAATTTTCGACGGATTTGTCCTATGGGAGCTTAGGCTATAGTTGTCCGATCCGGACCAAACTTAGTGAGGATAGTTATAATGATACCATACACACAATGTGTTAGTTTGGTTGCAATCGGTCAACTAAAACTTCATGTCTCCATACAAATCACCAATTTTCGACCGATTTGTCCTATGGCAGCTATAGGCTATAGTTGTCCGATCCGGATCAAAATTGGTGAGGATAGTTATAATGGTACCATACACATAATGGGTGAATTTGGTCTCTCTAGCTCTAATCGTTTTTATACTCTCTGCAAGAGAGAGTATATTTTGTTTGAAAAAAAAAAAAATTATGTAACAGGCAGAAGGAGGCGTGGCAGACCCCATAAAGTATATATATTCTTGATCAGCATCGCAAGCCGAGTTGATATAGCCATGTCCGTCTGTCCGTCTGTCTGTCTGTCTGTCCGTCTGTCTGTGTGTCTGTCCGTATGAACAAACAGATTTCAGCGATGGCAAGAGCTACAAATTTGAATTTGGTCAGTATCGACTCGACATTTAGTCAGTTAATACAAGAATCTTTTTTTTTTCGATGCCACGCTCCGTTCGCCCACAATAAGCAAAAAACTAAACTCACCTCGTAAAAAATTGATGTTTTAGGCGAATATTTCAGTAACTATGGCACTTAGGAACACCAATTTTGGTATGCAAGTTCCTAATGAAGGCATAAGTATAATGACATTAAAATTTTTTAACTGCTACGCAACCTTTTCTCACAAAAAATAAAGTAATTTTTAAACTTCAATGCCGATTTTAAGGCATATTTTCTTATCGTACAGTATTGTAATTTGAAAATCATTTGAAGACAAAATATATCAAACTATCCTGAAAGTTGCAGATAAATCGGACAATAAACAAAACAGTTTAACACGTAAAAAGTTTATAATTAATGGCCATGTTACTACATGTGTGTAAGCGAGATAGAAACATACAAACATGTGGGCGAACGTTTTCGCTGCTTGCGTAGCTTAGCGGCAGCGCTGCCCGCGGATGCTGCCCGTGCCAACCAATTGTGTATTTAATACATATACACACATACTTATGTGCCTGCATACATATAATGTTAAGTGTGTATGCGTGTGTATACATACAAACAGATGTTTTTGTTTCAACGGGTTTTATTGCAAATACTTTCAGTTGATATACACTGACACCGATTTTATTAAAATAATCGCGAATAAAATGCAGAGAGTATTCTACGGTCGGGCGTGCTCGACTGTACTTTTCTTTCTTGTTAAGTGGTGGTGATGGGAAAAAAGTTTTTTACAATATGCGGGGGCGGTAGGGGGCGTGGCAAAGATTTGAAATAAACTTGATCTGCTCGCGAAGCAGACGAACTTTAATTCCAAATTTGGTGGCTCAAGCTCTTGTAGTTTAGAATATCCAGGTGTACATACAGACGGACGGACAGACGGACGGACATTGCTATTGGGTTGCCCAAGAAGTCATTGCGGATTTTTTAAAAGATAATAAATGCATTTTTAATAAAACTTAGAATGAACTTTAATCATTTATATAACTTCCATTTTGTTCGATAACCTTTTGCTATCTTCCCGGCAAATTTTGTATTCCACGCTAATAGAACTTCTGGCCTTTATCTGCAAAAAACTGAACCAAGTGCGATTTTATAGCCACATCATTGCCGAAAGTTTTACCATTTAAGGAGTTCTACAAAGATCGAAAAAAATGGTAGTCTGATGGTGCAAGGTCAGGGCTATATGGTGGATGCATCAAAACTTCCCAGCCAAGCTGTCTCAGTTTTTGCCGGGTCATCAAAGATGTGTGTGGTCTGGCGGTTTGTTAAATGGATTTCTTTCAATTCATGTGGTACCCAAATATCAAGCTTTTTTTACCAGTCCAAGACTTTTTATGTGATAATGAACCGTTGTTTTTGGTATATTTAACTTCTCTCCTATCTCACGCTCAGGTACATGACGATCCAATTCGAATAATGCTATGATTTGGTCATCATCAACTTCATTTAGCCGACCTGAACGTGGGTCATCTTCAGGTGAAAAATCTCCAGAACGGAATTTGCGAAACCAATTTTGATACTGTCTTTCTTTTAAGGCTTTATCACCATACACATCACGTTACTTTTTAGCAACCTGCTTTGCGTTTTTCCTTTACGGAAATAATAATATAAAATATGACGGAAATGCTCTTTTGTGGACTCCATATTAAAAAGGGCGCCAAACAAACAAATGTAAACAAAATTACGCGCATTTTTTTTCTAAGGCAAGCTAATAGTCACAGCCAATAAATGTCAAAAGAAAAAATACAAAAAAATGTTTTGGCACACGTGGTCAGCAGTCGCACACAGGTTAGGTTTTGTCTTGGAAGAAAAAAAAAATCATAAAGTTAAAAGAGTGTGCAGTCGGATATACCCATCGATACCCTAACTTTGGTGCGATAGCGGCGGAATAGACGCGCATAAAACCAAAATATAGGCAAGGGGTATATAAAACGGGCGGGGAAACGTTGGTTGCAGTTTCGTCGCGAGCAGGTACCTTCTAATGCACGTGCGCTAAACCTAGCAGTGACGGAATTTGGCACAGTGAGAATCATTGATTAGAGAGAGCGCGGGCGATGTAAAGTAAAACGGTTCGGCGACGAGCGCGGAGGTTCGTTCCCGCAGAAAACGAAACAGTAAAGACAAGAAAACAAGTGTATGCGTGTGACGTCACGGGCGCGTGCCCGCTCACACATATGTGCATTTCGGTGGTGAGTTTGGCGACGCGCAGTGTTGGAAGCGAGAAGAAGTGCGTGACGTCAGCGTGTGCTGTGAGAAAAATAACAGTGGGCCACACGTCGCACAAAAGTGGACGAAAGTTACAGTGGGCCAGAGGCCACAAAAAAGTGGCGAAATCGGGAAACAGAAATGACAGTGGGCCAGAGGCCATGAAAATTCAGAAAAAACAAGTAAGAAAGGCTACAGTCGAGCGAGCCGACTGTAAAAGACCCCGTACTCCTTCTAGTGCACGTTTTCCATACAAATCACCAATTTTCGACCGATTTGACCTATGGGAGCTATAGGCTATAGTTGTGCGATCTGGACCAAACTTGGTGAGGATAGTAATAATGGTATCATACACATAATGTGTTAGTTTGGTTGCAATCGCTCAACTAAAACTTCATGTCTCCATACAAATCACCAATTTTCGACCGATTTGTCCTATGGGAGTTATAGGCTATAGTTGTCCGATCCGGACCAAACTTGATGAGGATAGTTATAATGGTACCATACACATAATGCGTTAGTTTGGTTGCAATCGCTCAACTAATAATTCATGTCTCCATACAAATCACCCATTTTCGACCGATTTGTCCTATGGGAGCTATAGGCTATAGTTGTCCGATCCGGACCAAACTTGGTGAGGATAGTTATAATGGTACCATACACATAATATGTTAGTTTGGTTGCAATCGCTCAACTAAAACTTCATGTCTCCATACAAATCACCCATTTTCGATCGATTTGTCCTATGGGAGCTATAAGCTATAGTTGTCCGATCCGGACCAAACTTGGTGAGGATAGTTATAATGGTACCATACACATAATGTGTTAGTTTGGTTGCAATCGCCCAACTAAAACTTCATGTCTCCATACAAATCACCCATTTTCGACCGATTTGTCCTATGGGAGCTATAGGCTATAGTTGTCCGATCCGGACCAAACTTGGTAAGGATAGTTATAATGGTACCATACACATAATATGTTAGTTTGGTTGCAATCGCTCAACTAAAACTTCATGTCTCCATACAAATCACTCATTTTCGACCGATTTGTCCTATGGGAGCTATAGGCTATAGTTGTCCGATCCGGACCAAACTTGGTGAGGATAGTTATAGTGCTACCATACACATAATGTGTGAATTTGGTCCCTCTAGCTCTTTTCGTTTTCAAGTTATGGTGATGTGAAAATTGTTTTTTACAATTTGCGGGGGCGGTAGGGGGCGTGGCAAAGATTTGAAATAAACTTGATCTGCTCGCGAAGCAGACGGACTTTCATTCCAAATTTGGTGGCTCTAGCTCTTGTAGTTTAGAAGATCCAGGTGTTCATACAGACGGACGGACGGACGGACAGACGGACAGACGGACAGACGGACATTGCTATATCGTCTCGGCTGTTGATGCTGATCAAGAATATATATACCTTATGGGGTCGGCCACGCCTCCTTCTGCCTGTTACGCACATTTCGCTTCAGACAAACCTAATAGACCCCTCTACTCTTTTAAGAGTACGGGGTCTAAAAAGAAAGAAAAGTACAGTCGAGCAAGCCCGACCGTAGAATACTCTCTGCATTTTATTCGCGATTATTTTAATAAAATCGGTGTCCGAGTATATCAATTGAAAGTTCTTGCAATAAAACCCGTTGAAACAAAAACATCTGTTTGTATGTATACACACGCATACACACTTAACATTATATGTATGGAGGCACATAAGTATGTGTGTATATGTATTACATACACAATTGGTTGGCACGGGCAGCATCCGCGGGCAGCGCTGCCGCTAAGCTACGCAAGCAGCGAAAACATTCGCTCACATGTTTGTATGTTTCTATCTCGCTTGCACACATGTAGTAACATGGCCTTTAATTATAAACTTTTTACGTGTTAAACTGTTTTGTTTATTGTCCAATATATCTGCAACTTTCAGGATAGTTTGATATATTTTGTCTTCAAATGATTTTCAAATTACAATACTGTACGATAAGAAAATATGCCTTAAAATCGGCATTGAAGTTTAAAAATTACTTTATTTTTTGTGAGAACAGGTTGCGTGGCAGTTAAAAAATTTTAATGTCATTATACTTATGCCTTCATTAGGAACTTGCATACCAAAATTGGTGTTCCTAAGTGCCATAGTTACTGAGATATTCGCCTAAAACATCAATCTTTTATGAGGTGTGTTTAGTTTTTGCTTATTGTGGGCGAACGGAGCGTGGCATCGAAAAATAAAAGATTCTTGTATTGACTGACTAAATGTCGAGTCGATACTGACCAAATTCAAATTTGTAGCTCTTGCCATCGCTGAAATCTGTTTGTTCATACAGACAGACAGACGGACAGACGGACATGGCTATATCGACTTGGCTTGTGATGCTGATCAAGAATATATATACTTGATGGGGTCTGCCACGCCTTCTTCTGCCTGTTACATACTTTTTTTGTTTTTCTCAAACCCAATATACTCTCTCTTGCAGAGAGTATAAAAATGACAGTGGGCCGAAGGCCGTAAAAAGTGGAAATAAAGTAACGAACAGTGGGCCGAAGCCCAAAATAACGCAGGTAAATTGACAGTGGGCCGAGGCCAAACGGGAAAAAAAGAGGATAAAATATAAATAAAAATAAAGCGAAACGAGGCCGTGGAAAGGCGGAATTTATATACTCTCTGCAAGAGAGAGTATATTGGGTTTGTGCAAAAAAAAAAAGTATGTAACAGGTAGAAGGAGGCGTGGCCGACCCCATAAAGTATATATATTCTTGATCAGCATCACAAGCCGAGTCGATATAGCCATGTCCGTCTGTCTGTCTGTCCGTCTGTCTGTCCGTCTGTCTGTCTGTCCGTCTGTCTGTCCGTATGAACAAACAGATTTCAGAGATGGTAAGAGCTACAAGTTTGAATTTGGTCTCTAGCGACTCGATATTAAGTCAGTCAATACAAGAATCTTTTTTTTTTTCGATGCCACGCCCCATTCGCCCACAATGAGCAAAAAACTAGACATAGCTTGTAAAAAATTTATGTTTTAGGCGAATATCTCAGTAACTATGGCACTTAGGAACACCAATTTTGGTATGCAAGTTCCTAATGAAGGCATAAGTATAATGACATTAAAATTTTTTAACTGCTACGCAACCTTTTCTCACAAAAAATAAAGTAATTTTTAAACTTCAATGCCGATTTTAAGGCATATTTTCTTATCGTACAGTATTGTAATTTGAAAATCATTTGAAGACAAAATATATCAAACTATCCTGAAAGTTGCAGATAAATCGGACAATAAACAAAACAGTTTAACACGTAAAAAGTTTATAATTAATGGCCATGTTACTACATGTGTGTAAGCGAGATAGAAACATACAAACATGTGGGCGAACGTTTTCGCTGCTTGCGTAGCTTAGCGGCAGCGCTGCCCGCGGATGCTGCCCGTGCCAACCAATTGTGTATTTAATACATATACACACATACTTATGTGCCTGCATACATATAATGTTAAGTGTGTATGCGTGTGTATACATACAAACAGATGTTTTTGTTTCAACGGGTTTTATTGCAAATACTTTCAGTTGATATACACTGACACCGATTTTATTAAAATAATCGCGAATAAAATGCAGAGAGTATTCTACGGTCGGGCGTGCTCGACTGTACTTTTCTTTCTTGTTAAGTGGTGGTGATGGGAAAAAAGTTTTTTACAATATGCGGGGGCGGTAGGGGGGCGTGGCAAAGATTTGAAATAAACTTGATCTGCTCGCGAAGCAGACGAACTTTAATTCCAAATTTGGTGGCTCAAGCTCTTGTAGTTTAGAATATCCAGGTGTACATACAGACGGACGGACAGACGGACGGACATTGCTATTGGGTTGCCCAAGAAGTCATTGCGGATTTTTTAAAAGATAATAAATGCATTTTTAATAAAACTTAGAATGAACTTTAATCATTTATATAACTTCCATTTTGTTCGATAACCTTTTGCTATCTTCCCGGCAAATTTTGTATTCCACGCTAATAGAACTTCTGGCCTTTATCTGCAAAAAACTGAACCAAGTGCGATTTTATAGCCACATCATTGCCGAAAGTTTTACCATTTAAGGAGTTCTACTAAGATCGAAAAAAATGGTAGTCTGATGGTGCAAGGTCAGGGCTATATGGTGGATGCATCAAAACTTCCCAGCCAAGCTGTCTCAGTTTTTGCCGGGTCATCAAAGATGTGTGTGGTCTGGCAGTTTGTTAAATGGATTTCTTTCAATTCATGTGGTACCCAAATATCAAGCTTTTTTTTACCAGTCCAAGACTTTTTATGTGATAATGAACCGTTGTTTTTGGTATATTTAACTTCTCTCCTATCTCACGCTCAGGTACATGACGATCCAATTCGAATAATGCTATGATTTGGTCATCATCAACTTCATTTAGCCGACCTGAACGTGGGTCATCTTCAGGTGAAAAATCTCCAGAACGGAATTTGCGAAACCAATTTTGATACTGTCTTTCTTTTAAGGCTTTATCACCATACACATCACGTTACTTTTTAGCAACCTGCTTTGCGTTTTTCCTTTACGGAAATAATAATATAAAATATGACGGAAATGCTCTTTTGTGGACTCCATATTAAAAAGGGCGCCAAACAAACAAATGTAAACAAAATTACGCGCATTTTTTTTCTAAGGCAAGCTAATAGTCACAGCCAATAAATGTCAAAAGAAAAAATACAAAAAAATGTTTTGGCACACGTGGTCAGCAGTCGCACACAGGTTAGGTTTTGTCTTGGAAGAAAAAAAAAATCATAAAGTTAAAAGAGTGTGCAGTCGGATATACCCATCGATACCCTAACTTTGGTGCGATAGCGGCGGAATAGACGCGCATAAAACCAAAATATAGGCAAGGGGGTATATAAAACGGGCGGGGAAACGTTGGTTGCAGTTTCGTCGCGAGCAGGTACCTTCTAATGCACGTGCGCTAAACCTAGCAGTGACGGAATTTGGCACAGTGAGAATCATTGATTAGAGAGAGCGCGGGCGATGTAAAAGTAAAACGGTTCGGCGACGAGCGCGGAGGTTCGTTCCCGCAGAAAACGAAACAGTAAAGACAAGAAAACAAGTGTATGCGTGTGACGTCACGGGCGCGTGCCCGCTCACACATATGTGCATTTCGGTGGTGAGTTTGGCGACGCGCAGTGTTGGAAGCGAGAAGAAGTGCGTGACGTCAGCGTGTGCTGTGAGAAAAATAACAGTGGGCCACACGTCGCACAAAAGTGGACGAAAGTTACAGTGGGCCAGAGGCCACAAAAAAGTGGCGAAATCGGGAAACAGAAATGACAGTGGGCCAGAGGCCATGAAAATTCAGAAAAAACAAGTAAGAAAGGCTACAGTCGAGCGAGCCGACTGTAAAAGACCCCGTACTCCTTCTAGTGCACGTTTTCCATACAAATCACCAATTTTCGACCGATTTGACCTATGGGAGCTATAGGCTATAGTTGTGCGATCTGGACCAAACTTGGTGAGGATAGTAATAATGGTATCATACACATAATGTGTTAGTTTGGTTGCAATCGCTCAACTAAAACTTCATGTCTCCATACAAATCACCAATTTTCGACCGATTTGTCCTATGGGAGTTATAGGCTATAGTTGTCCGATCCGGACCAAACTTGATGAGGATAGTTATAATGGTACCATACACATAATGCGTTAGTTTGGTTGCAATCGCTCAACTAATAATTCATGTCTCCATACAAATCACCCATTTTCGACCGATTTGTCCTATGGGAGCTATAGGCTATAGTTGTCCGATCCGGACCAAACTTGGTGAGGATAGTTATAATGGTACCATACACATAATATGTTAGTTTGGTTGCAATCGCTCAACTAAAACTTCATGTCTCCATACAAATCACCCATTTTCGATCGATTTGTCCTATGGGAGCTATAAGCTATAGTTGTCCGATCCGGACCAAACTTGGTGAGGATAGTTATAATGGTACCATACACATAATGTGTTAGTTTGGTTGCAATCGCCCAACTAAAACTTCATGTCTCCATACAAATCACCCATTTTCGACCGATTTGTCCTATGGGAGCTATAGGCTATAGTTGTCCGATCCGGACCAAACTTGGTAAGGATAGTTATAATGGTACCATACACATAATATGTTAGTTTGGTTGCAATCGCTCAACTAAAACTTCATGTCTCCATACAAATCACTCATTTTCGACCGATTTGTCCTATGGGAGCTATAGGCTATAGTTGTCCGATCCGGACCAAACTTGGTGAGGATAGTTATAGTGCTACCATACACATAATGTGTGAATTTGGTCCCTCTAGCTCTTTTCGTTTTCAAGTTATGGTGATGTGAAAATTGTTTTTTACAATTTGCGGGGGCGGTAGGGGGCGTGGCAAAGATTTGAAATAAACTTGATCTGCTCGCGAAGCAGACGGACTTTCATTCCAAATTTGGTGGCTCTAGCTCTTGTAGTTTAGAAGATCCAGGTGTTCATACAGACGGACGGACGGACGGACAGACGGACAGACGGACAGACGGACAGACGGACATTGCTATATCGTCTCGGCTGTTGATGCTGATCAAGAATATATATACCTTATGGGGTCGGCCACGCCTCCTTCTGCCTGTTACGCACATTTCGCTTCAGACAAACCTAATAGACCCCTCTACTCTTTTAAGAGTACGGGGTCTAAAAAGAAAGAAAAGTACAGTCGAGCAAGCCCGACCGTAGAATACTCTCTGCATTTTATTCGCGATTATTTTAATAAAATCGGTGTCCGAGTATATCAATTGAAAGTTCTTGCAATAAAACCCGTTGAAACAAAAACATCTGTTTGTATGTATACACACGCATACACACTTAACATTATATGTATGGAGGCACATAAGTATGTGTGTATATGTATTACATACACAATTGGTTGGCACGGGCAGCATCCGCGGGCAGCGCTGCCGCTAAGCTACGCAAGCAGCGAAAACATTCGCTCACATGTTTGTATGTTTCTATCTCGCTTGCACACATGTAGTAACATGGCCTTTAATTATAAACTTTTTACGTGTTAAACTGTTTTGTTTATTGTCCAATATATCTGCAACTTTCAGGATAGTTTGATATATTTTGTCTTCAAATGATTTTCAAATTACAATACTGTACGATAAGAAAATATGCCTTAAAATCGGCATTGAAGTTTAAAAATTACTTTATTTTTTGTGAGAACAGGTTGCGTGGCAGTTAAAAAATTTTAATGTCATTATACTTATGCCTTCATTAGGAACTTGCATACCAAAATTGGTGTTCCTAAGTGCCATAGTTACTGAGATATTCGCCTAAAACATCAATCTTTTATGAGGTGTGTTTAGTTTTTTGCTTATTGTGGGCGAACGGAGCGTGGCATCGAAAAATAAAAGATTCTTGTATTGACTGACTAAATGTCGAGTCGATACTGACCAAATTCAAATTTGTAGCTCTTGCCATCGCTGAAATCTGTTTGTTCATACAGACAGACAGACGGACAGACGGACATGGCTATATCGACTTGGCTTGTGATGCTGATCAAGAATATATATACTTGATGGGGTCTGCCACGCCTTCTTCTGCCTGTTACATACTTTTTTTGTTTTTTCTCAAACCCAATATACTCTCTCTTGCAGAGAGTATAAAAATGACAGTGGGCCGAAGGCCGTAAAAAGTGGAAATAAAGTAACGAACAGTGGGCCGAAGCCCAAAATAACGCAGGTAAATTGACAGTGGGCCGAGGCCAAACGGGAAAAAAAGAGGATAAAATATAAATAAAAATAAAGCGAAACGAGGCCGTGGAAAGGCGGAATTTATATACTCTCTGCAAGAGAGAGTATATTGGGTTTGTGCAAAAAAAAAAGTATGTAACAGGTAGAAGGAGGCGTGGCCGACCCCATAAAGTATATATATTCTTGATCAGCATCACAAGCCGAGTCGATATAGCCATGTCCGTCTGTCTGTCTGTCCGTCTGTCTGTCCGTCTGTCTGTCTGTCCGTCTGTCTGTCCGTATGAACAAACAGATTTCAGAGATGGTAAGAGCTACAAGTTTGAATTTGGTCTCTAGCGACTCGATATTAAGTCAGTCAATACAAGAATCTTTTTTTTTTCGATGCCACGCCCCATTCGCCCACAATGAGCAAAAAACTAGACATAGCTTGTAAAAAATTTATGTTTTAGGCGAATATCTCAGTAACTATGGCACTTAGGAACACCAATTTTGGTATATAGATTTCTTGAGACGGCATAAATGCATCGTTATTAAAAATTTTGGACTGCCACGCCCCCTTTACCCACAAGAAATAAAATAACTTTCAAACTTCGATGCCGATTTTAAGGCATATGTTCTTATCGTACAGTATTGTTATTTCACATTCGTTTGAAGACAGAGTATATCAAACTCTCCTGAAAGTTGCATATAAATCGGACTATAAACAAAAGAGCTATCCATGTAAGAAAGTTAATAATTGAACGCAATGTTAATGCATGTGTGCAAGCGAGACAGAAACATACAAACATGTGAGCGAACGTTTTCGCTCCTTTCTAGCGGCAGCGCTGCCCGCGAATGCTGGCTGTGCCAACCAATTGTGTATGTATAACATATACACACATACATAAGTGCGTGCATACATATAATGTCAAATGTGTATGTGTGTGTATGCATACAAACAGATGTTTTTGTTTCAACGTGTTTTGTTGCAAGTATCAATTGATATACTTGGATACCGATTTTATTAAATGATCAGGAATAAATTGCAGAGAGTATTCTACGGTCGGGCGCGCTCGACTGTACTTTTCTTTCTTGTTTTTATTGCGCATTGTGAACCGAACGAGAAGGCGCGACCAAGGGAAAAATTTGTCGATGAATTTTTTTCTGTTTTCCTCAAGGAATGCACTAGGGAAAAGGCGTGACCCCAAGGCAAAATATTCATCGAGGAATCGCTTGTGGTTGTGGCGGTCTATATAACATGGAAGGAGGTGAGTCCCTAAATCACATAGTGGGCGTGCGGTGGGTGTATTACCGCCGAAAAGAAGAACTATCGGCGATAGCGCAGGAATTCGGCCTGGATAAGGAAGGCCGCGTCGAGGAATTGAGGAAGCGAATTTCCTCGTTTATACAAGGCACCGATCACAGCAGGGAGGTCTGGAAGAGACTCGCCGAGCTGGAGGCCCAATACGGGAAGCTCCCCTCCCCTGGGGAATTCGGCGGAGGGTCGCAAGAGAAGTCGGAGCCAGATTTACGAAGGGTTCACCTGTACGAACAGCCTCCTCCCCCGTCATTGAAGCCGCAGCAGTCGACGGTGAAATGCCCACCAGAGATTCGGGTGGCGGGAAGACCGCCGGTTATATGTGCGCACGCAGACGAGGCGCGGGTGCAAAGGGGAGTGGCAGACCAGGTACGTAAATGGGGAATGCGTTACGGCGGCCAGGAAGATGCGCTAGGGTTTTTAGAAATCCTTGAGCAGCGTGCCGCGACGTACAGGAACGACGTGGATCATATGCCCGCCGCCATGAGTGAATTGATGGTCGACCAAGCGGTCAGCTGGTTCTTGACGAGTGGACTGGGGAATGCGTCCTGGGCCACGTTCCATAAGGAATTCCTGGATTTCTTCCTCCCTCCCCAGTATTTCGAACGTCTCGAGGATCAGATACGTTCGCGTCGTCAGCAGCGATCCGAGAAGTTCAAGGATTACGTGGTCCAGCTACGATTGCTCCGGCAACAGGAAACGGAGTACTCTCGAACCAATGCGAGTAACAGGGGTGAGTTGAATTTTGCAGGGGCGAGGAATTGACCGCCAAACCCGTCCCGTCAAGAGGCGGGAGGACAGCAGTGGACCGGCCAGACGACGCCAACAAGCGCAATAGGGGCGCGAACAACAGCACCGCAAGGAGGACCATCACACGGCAGAGGCGGATTCGGCCCGCGGCGCGCTTGCCACCGGTGCGGGCAAGTTGGACACTTCGCCAGAAAGTGCCACAATGCCCAGGTGCTATTTTGCCTGGTCTGCGGCTAACAAGGATGAAGCGGCAAGGAATGCTGCGAGCTAGCAAGGTCGGGAAACGATCTGAGGCACCCCTCAGGCCAGGAAGAGGGTCGCGCCGTGAACCACAACTAAAGGCGGTTAGCGGACCGATGGTGATGAAGGGCGGCAAGATCGTGGCCCAGGTTACGGTCGGGTTACAGGCGCCGACAGCCACGATAGACACGGGAGCGACGCGCAGCTTTGTGAGCGAGCACTGGCTGCGGAAGCAGAGGATCAGCGGTAAGCGGCTGGAAGCGAATACTAGGATTCGCTTGGCGGACGGATCATCCATGGAGGTGAAGAGGGCTTTCCTGGTCGAGATATGCTTGGCAGGAGAGACAGCGAACGTGGTAGTGCTGGGTATGCCTACCATGCTAGACAACGTCATCCTGGGGATGGACTTTTTGTGCAGGATGGGCAGCACGATACGCATAGGGCGTGCGAAATTGGCCATGGAATTGGTAGCAGACGAGGAAAAGGAGTCCGTCGCGGAGACCCGGACTCCAGATACGGTAGTCCCGCCCCCGAGGAGTAGCCTGAAGTGCAGCGGCATCGGAAGAGGGCGAGGGACCAGAGAGATCGTGTCATCCCAGCGGCTGGGGCAGACACGTGAAACGAAATTTGAAGACAAAGCGGATAGAGCGATAATGGACGTTAAAGAGGAAGAAGAGGAACAACCCCAGGCTGAGGTGGCGGAATGGCCGGACGACCTCGAGCCTGAGATAAGCGAGTTTTTGGAGAAGGAACTGGCGTCGTTCGAGAACCTATCGGGTATCTCACACATCGCGGAGCACAGCATCCGGATGAGAGACGACAAACCCGGCGATGCAGGTGATTGACAAGCAGGAAGACGAGCTCATTCGAGTAGGTGCAATTGAGAATTCCCGTAGCCCGCGCTCCGATAGTCTTGGTAAGGAAAAAGACTGGGGAGTGGCGAATGTGCGTGGATTACCGGCAGCTCAACGCGCACTCCATACAGGATGCTTATCCAGTCCCTCGAATAAATCAAGCCTTGGACACGGTAATAGGACCGGAGATGAAGCCCCACGCATTCGCATATCTCGACGACATAGTGGTGACAGGAGCCACGAAGGAGCAGCATGTCGCGATCCTGACTGAGGTTTTTCGGCGACTACGAGCTGCGAACCTGATGCTTAATATGAAGAAATGTCGTTTCCTCCAAAAGAAACTGTCGTACCTAGGATATGTGGTGAGCGGTGAAGGTATCTGTACAGATCCCGACAAGGTCGAAGCGATCCGGAACCTTCAGGCTCCCCATAATCTGAAGACGCTACGGCAATGCCTTGGAATGGCATCACAGGCGGTTCGTACCAAACTTTGCAACCCTGGTAGAACCGATGACATCCCTCCTCAGGAAGGGCCAAAAGTAGGCCTGGGGAGAGGCGCAGGAGAAGGCGCTGCAGCAGCTGGAAAGATGCTGACGACAGCCCCGGTGTTGGCGTGTCCAGACTTCTCAGCTAAGTTTTCGCTGCAGACGGATGCGTGTGACTACGGCAAAGGGGACGTACTCACTGATAGCGTACGCTAGCCGGAAGCTGCTGGCTGCGGAGAGGGATTACTCGGCAACGGAGAAGGAGTGCCGAGCGATAGTATGGGTCATCAGGAAGATGCAGTGCTATCTGGAGGGCTATCGATTCGAGGTGATAACGGATCACTTGGCGCTAAAATGGCTGAACTCCATCGGAAGTCCATCCAGAAGGATAGCGAGATGGGCACTGGAGTGGCAGCAGTTTCAGTTTGATATAAGGTATCGCAAAGGTAAGCTGAACGCGGTAGCGGACGCGCTTTCCCGACAGCCACTAGATACGTGCCAGCGAGTGGCAGCCGAGGACCACCAGTGTAGGTGGATAGAGAATATGAGGGAGAGGATCAGAACCCAGCCGAAGAGATTCCCGGATTACATCGAAGAGAATGGGCAGCTTTACAGGAATCTGGGGCAGAAGACCGACGACGAAGATTACGTTCCCTGGAAACTATGCGTGCAGAAGGACCAGAGGAAACGGGTACTGGCGGAATGCCACGACGCACCCACCGCTGGATCCCAAGGGATGAGAAAGACGGCGGCAAGACTGGCGCAGCGGTATTACTGGCCAGGTATGTTCAGAGAAGCGACCAGGTAAGTCAAATGGTGTGAATGTTGTCAGAAATACAAGACGGAGCAGACGAAATCAGTCGCGAGGAACAACCTACAGAAGGCATCGATGGACTAAGAAAGGCACTACAACCTCCGAAGAAGAGAATGGCGGGCAGCGGTTGGGACTGAAGTCATGGTAACACAGCATCAGTTGCCCAACGCGGCGGAAGGTTTTGCAGTTAAACGAGCACCCAAATACGACGGGCCCTACAGAAACCCAGAAGATAGTGACGAAAGCTTGGACTCCCCTGCAGGCCGCGAACTCGCCTTGGGGAATGGCGAATGACGCTGGCACAGGCAAAAATAGAGGGGAACGGGTATCATATGAAACTGAAAGTAGATTTAGAGAAAACTGTGATTAGAAACGTTAGGTTGGCCCGACAGTCGCACTGATAGGAAGAAAAATGATAGGGCAGATATAATAACGCGACATTTTATACATGGAGAATCCCAAGACGAACAAGGAGTACAATATAATCGGCGGCGATGAGGAGATCACCAAGGCGATCATTGGTCCGATCCGGAGGAGTCGGAGAACGAGCACCGGGAGAGCGAGTTTTCTCCATTACCGTTATGGTCGGCGGAGCCGTAACCATAACTCCTGCAGGAAAGGGGGGTGTAAGGCGGCATCCAGACCCCGTCTTAAATTTTTGAAGCAATAAGGAGAATTGTTAGCATTAAGAACATGTCGTAGCGTTAAGCATTTGAATTGAAGTATTATGTCAATTAAGTAATTTTGTAATCGAATAAGTATCGATAGGAGTTAGGGAGGCTGGCAGCGCCCTCTGTCGGGAGCGCGGGGAGTGGTCGGCTGCAACTCTTCACGAAAATAATAGTTTGTGATAAGAAAATGTATTTTTAATTTTTATTTTATGTGTCTAATATGAGCAGAAACATTAGTAAACTTTGAGCTTAAATTTTGAAGCACCCTATATACATACATACACTGTTCAAACATTCATATTATAGCTTAATAAGTTTTTTGTTGACTGCTTTTTAAATTTTTCGAATATCTTAATTGGTTCAAAAGATGTGATTTTTGCAAAATTTTTGGGCCCGCTGCCCCACTGTGCGTCGTTGCGTTAAATAAATTTTCTTGCAAAGTCAGACCATGGGTTGACTGAGTTCTGTACCACGGCTGGGAACGTCTTTACAAGTGGCGCCCGAGCAAGTGGCGCCCGCCGCTCCAGTTCTTAAAGGCATTGCATACCGGTGACATAAAGTTCCGCCAGTATGCATAAACAAGTACGCAATTAAGGAAAAAATTAAAAAAAAAAAAAGAAAAAGCAAGCCGACGGTAAAAGACCCCGTACTGCTTCTAGTGCGCGTATTTCCATACCAATCACCAATCTTCGAGAAATTTGACCTTTGGCAGGTACAGGCTATATGAGTACGGGGTCTAAAAATTTCCATACTTATATATATCCAAATACCATTCAACAAGCCAAACAGTCCATTTCCTGTCCTTTCGTTTATACTTGCATGATCCGGGAATATCCATTCTCCTTCGTTATGACTAGACTATGTCTACCGACCCATCTAAGGCAGCACATAAGTCCACAAGCCTTACTGTCCCTGGTCGCAGCGACACTTCGCTTCATACTACTGAAAAATCCAGAGCACCGCCTAGCCCAGTGACAACCAAATGCACTCAGGCCCGTACTTCTTCCACGGCGTCTCGTAGTCACAGCGGATCTCCGGTTTCTCGTTCTTCCACGTCCTCTCTTCCGAATCCTCGTAAGAGCGCTTCTCCTGCTCAAGTCATTTTGGTCAAATGTGGAGACGGAATACACCCGTTTCCACAGGGCCCTGTCGGCCCAAAATCTGGAAGAAGCCCAAATGACTCTGAGCATAATTAGGGCAAAGCACGAATACTGCTATATGGTATACGTGCGATGCGGAACTCTATTTTGAGAGCGCATTGAGCAGATGTCCGCTCAGAATGCTCCCGCATCTGCTAGGCCTTCCGCCCCAGTTTCCCAAGGAACTCTATTTTGAGAGCGCATTGAGCAGATGTCCGCTCAGAATGCTCCCGCATCTGCTAGGCCTTCCGCCCCAGTTTCCCAAGGACACAGACTACCTCGCTGTGAGGTTGAAATCTTCGAGGCCGATAGCCTCGCATGGCCAACGTTCCGTGTTTTGTTCTCCGCGATAAACATCCGCAATCCTTGCCTGACAGAAGTGGAAAAGCTTTTCCACTTGAACTATAAAACCAGCTGTGAAGCTAGAGCCATTGCCTCTAAGTCCCCTTAGACGGATGGGGGATTCCAGTCGTCTTGGAACAACCTCACTGCGCGGTATGAAAATGATCGGATCTTGATTTCCCTCGGTTCCACACGAGTCCGGCAAAGCCTTGCGAGAGCGGCAGACGACCTACAAAGGGTGTTTGACAGCTTTCCGACTACCATCACCTGACATAAGTTCCTCCAAGGCTCGCCTTGCCTTCAACGCCTCAAGTTCTTCAAGTATCAGCTTGAATGACGTATTGTATACTGGGCCAACTCTCCAGGCCGACCTTACGCTGCAAGTTCTTAAATGGCGATTTTTCAATTTCGTCTTTAATGCCGACATCACGCAAATATATCGACAAATCCTGGTCGACTCCAAGAATACTCCGTTCTAGCGTATCCTTTGTCGAGACAGCAGCGGTAATCTCCAGGACTACGAGCTTCAAACTGTCACTTTCGGCGTTAACTGTGCGCCCTTCTTAGCCATCAGACTGCTTTTGCAGCTGGCGCACGACGTGCAACACGTGTATCCGAGGACGAGTGGAATCCTCCGTTACTACATCGGCCTCCTCGCCGGTGCCCACACCATTAAGGACGCCCACGACGCCATCCAAGAGCTCAAGGATGCCTTCCATTCAGCTGGATTCCCACTCAGGAAATAGACAGCGAAGAAGAAGAAAGTACTTCATGCCCTTCCGAAAGAGCATTTGTTGCACAAGGATTTCCTGGACTTAGAGGATGCGAACACGGCCAAGACATTGGGTATCCGCTGGCAAGCCATCAGCGAATCCTTCTTTTTCTCCATTGTAAACCCTCAATTGAAGAATTCCATCTCTAAAAGGGAGGTCCTATCCCACATAGCGATGTTATTCGGTCCCGCTGGCTGGCTGGCGCCCTTCGTCATTGGGGCTAAAATATTTATGCAACAAATTTGGCTAACGGAACTCGGGTGGGATGACGCACTTAGTGGGACGAATTCCACCAAGACTCCCCGGGCTACGCATCCCTATATTGCTAGCGACTAATTCCGTATTAGTTTTGGATCTAAGGCTTTTTCGATGCTTCACGAATTCGTATGGAGCATGCCTGTATGTGCGGTCCGTCATCAAGACCATGTGTGTCCATCTCTTGAGGCTAGATTCGGTGCGGCCCTTACGCGACCGTTGTCCGGGCTCCCAATCCAACCGTCATTTCCCATTTCTCACTGATTATACCATAGTGTTGGCTTGGCTTCACAAGCCCCACTGCAACTAGTTCACATTCGTTGCAACCGAGTTTTATCAAGAGCGCCGCGCTCAACCGGTCTTATGATTGGGCGGCCAATCATGGCCGGCAATCATGCAATCATGGCCAGATACCCAACTTGAGACGCGGGTCCACTGTCACACCGCAACGCTCGCCTCCACTGCCGATTTCAGCGAGCGGTTCTCAGATTACGGTCGAGCGCTGAGGGTTGTAAAGACGTTTCACGCCGGGGTATATATCTCAGTCTGTCCAGGGTCGTACTTTGCAAGAAAATTTATTTGATTCAATGACGCTGCAGTTCGAGTGCGGGAAATATGAGAAAAATAGAATGCTACTAGGGATCAGGCACTCTATTACTCTGTTAGTTAGATGGACAACGTGCCGGGATAGTCCCACGGGAGGCGGGTTAAGACCCACGCCTATCCACTAGGGAAAGGTTTCAATGCGCCGGAATAGTGCCACGACAGGCGGGAGAGACCCATGTCCGCTAGGGGCCCTCCTATCGCTGATCTGAAAGGGTTATTCTGCGCTTATCGAGTACCGGTGCCCGATTCGCATATACCTGATGTGAACCACGCCCAACTCCTCCAACACTGTCGTTCGCAAAAGCCCATTCCTGATCCCGCACACTCTCAAACGCTGTTGCCATCTGGGTGAGTTGCCCCAACGACGCAAAATCCTGCCTCCGGACATAAAGCCGGCATTCCTGGGAGGAATTTTCGTACACCCGGTGCAACTCCAGTGCTGCGTCGTACCCAGCATGATGCATAAGCAGCCTTATCTCCAACAAATAATCCTTGAATTTTTCCATGCGTCGATGGCGACGGGACCTAATCGGATCCTCCAGACGCTTGAAGTACTGGGGAGGCAAATAGAATTCTAAAAATTCCTTCCGGAAAACAGCCCAGCATGTGTCCCTCAATTCATTCGTGAGGAACCATGTAGCGGCCTTCCCGAATAACACCTCGCTTACAGCTCCGGCCATGTATGCGAGATCAATCCCTTATGTTGTCGCTCGTTGCTCCAGGGTTTCAATAAATCCGAGGGAGTCCGACTCCCCGTCGTAATGCATGCCTCATTTTCGCACCTGGTCCGTCACGCCCCTTAATGAACGCTTATCCTCGTAGCCGGGACACTTGCGTTCTTGAGGCCTTCCATGTTCGCACGCGCTGTCCGGTGGCTTAGGTCATCCCTGCCGCGTCCGTGAACATCTCCCAGCCGGATGCTCGGCGGGAATTTAGCATCCACTAATGTTGGTTCCTACGATGGCGGCTCCGCATGCCCGTACAAACGTGCATCCCGTAGGTCGGGCTCTGACCGTTTCCGCGATCTACCAACGACACTAAGAAACGCGCCTGTCTGAGGCGGCTCCTGAAGCCTGGCAAACTGAGCCTTCAGCTTCGCCAATCATGCACACGCCTCCGCCGAATGGCCACCCGCTTGTATGAACGCGGGGAATCTTATCCGCAAATCTACGGGGCTCCCGTCCTCCAAGTCGAATTCCCGGAGCATCGTCATTAATTCCTCTCTGGGCCTGTAATATACCCAGCGCACGCCGACCACTGGGTTCTTTGACTCACCTGACTCCATTCTGAGTCTTTCAGCTTCGGCTTCAGCTTAGGCCTTTTCTCGCTCTCTTTTATTCTTCCACGCAGGTATGTTTTTGGCTTATGGTACCACGGTGTTTCAGCAACTTCCGCTGCTTGGCCTCCTTTTTCCTGGTTCCGGCTCGCTTTGTCACCGTTTCTTATGCGCAAAGCGCACACTGTGTTATTATTTTTTTTTTTTTCGAAACTCAACGTCTGCCCTAATGTGCAAGTGTTTTTCTTTTTCTTGTGTTATTTCATTGTAGTTCTGCTCTTTTTTCTCAAATCACTGCACAAATCACTGGCTCGTGGGCCACTGTGCGAAACATGTCACCGTTTTTTTTTTCAAAAAAAAAAAGAAAATTTTCATGCACAAATATTTTTTGCGAGGCCCACTGTGCCAGTCATGTCACCGTTTCTTTTTCAAAAAAAAAAAATTAAAATTTTATGCAAAAATCTCCGTCTTGAGGCCCACTGTGCAAATATCGAGCCTTCTCTTAAAAAGCAATTTTTCCTCGAAGTATTGGCCGCTGTGCAAAATGTTGCAGCGTCTTCTGTATTTTTCAAAGTCAATTTTGTGCACTAAATATTTACCACTGGCCCACTGTGCAAATACTGCGAAGTCTCTTTTAAAGTCATTTTTGCGCACTTAATATTGGCTACTGGCCCACTGTGCAAATATTGAGCTGCGTGCGCGCGGCCGTTATTAACCATGAACGGCGGCACCCTGTACGAGTTTTGCATGACTCTTTCCTCTTTTTTTTCGATGCGCCGTTGCTACCGAACGCGTGCGAGTTTCTGAGCTCCCACCAACTGCACTTTGTCCAAGTGTGTAAGTCAACACGCGTCTGCCGAATTACGCACTTTTGCTTGTGTGTGAGTAGCGACAACAGGCTCACGCACTTTTCGATCGCCGTTTCTCCCCGTGGGCTTTGTCTACCACTTGCCTACAAAGTTTTCTGCTACTGTTTTCTGTGCTATTCCATTCTTTTCTATTCTTGTTGTTGCTCTTTTTGTTATACTCTCTGCAAGAGAGAGTATATTGGGTTTGTGTCCTCTCTTCCGAATCCTCGTAAGAGCGCTTCTCCTGCTCAAGTCATTTTGGTCAAATGTGGAGACGGAATACACCCGTTGCCACAGGGCCCTGCCGGCCCAAAATCTGGAAGAAGCCCAAATGACTCTGAGCATAATTAGGGCAAAGCACGAATACTGCTATATGGTATACGTGCGATGCGGAACTCTATTTTGAGAGCGCATTGAGCAGATGTCCGCTCAGAATGCTCCCGCATCTGCTAGGCCTTCCGCCCCAGTTTCCCAAGGACACAGACTACCTCCCTGTGAGGTTGAAATCTTCGAGGCCGATAGCCTCGCATGGCCAACGTTCCGTGTTTTGTTCTCCGCGATAAATATCCGCAATCCTTGCCTGACAGAAGTGGAAAAGCTTTACCACTTGAACTATAAAACCAGCTGTGAAGCTAGAGCCATTGCCTCTAAGTCCCCTTAGACGGATGGGGGATTCCAGTCGTCTTGGAACAACCTCACTGCGCGGTATGAAAATGATCGGATCTTGATCATGACGCAAGCCAAGCAGCTCCTCCAAATTCCCTCGGTTCCACACGAGTCCGGCAAAGACTTGCGAGAGCGGCAGACGACCTTCAAATGGTGTTTGAAAGCTTTTTGACTGCCATCACCTGACATAAGTTCCTCCAAGGTTCGCCTTGACTTCAACGCTTCAAGTCCTTAAAATAGAGGTATTAGCTTGAATGACGTATTGTATACTGGGCCAACTCTCCAGGCCGACCTTACGCTGCAAGTTCTTAAATGGCGATTTTTCAATTTCGTCTTTAATGCCGACATCACGCAAATATATCGACAAATCCTGGTCGACTCCAAGAATACTCCGTTCTAGCGTATCCTTTGTCGAGACAGCAGCGGTAATCTCCAGGACTACGAGCTTCAAACTGTCACTTTCGGCGTTAACTGTGCGCCCTTCTTAGCCATCAGACTGCTTTTGCAGCTGGCGCACGACGTGCAACACGTGTATCCGAGGACGAGTGGAATCCTCCGTTACTACATCGGCCTCCTCGCCGGTGCCCACACCATTAAGGACGCCCACGACGCCATCCAAGAGCTCAAGGATGCCTTCCATTCAGCTGGATTCCCACTCAGGAAATAGACAGCGAAGAAGAAGAAAGTACTTCATGCCCTTCCGAAAGAGCATTTGTTGCACAAGGATTTCCTGGACTTAGAGGATGCGAACACGGCCAAGACATTGGGTATCCGCTGGCAAGCCATCAGCGAATCCTTCTTTTTCTCCATTGTGAACCCTCAATTGAAGAATTCCATCTCTAAGAGGGAGGTCCTATCCCACATAGCGAAGTTATTCGGTCCCGCTGGCTGGCTGGCGCCCTTCGTCATTGGGGCTAAAATATTTATGCAACAAATTTGGCTAACGGAACTCGGGTGGGATGACGCACTTAGTGGGACGAATTCCACCAAGACTCCCCGGGCTACGCATCCCTATATTGCTAGCGACTAATTCCGTATTAGTTTTGGATCTACACGGCTTTTTCGATGCTTCACAGAATTCGTATGGAGCATGCCTGTATGTGCGGGTCCGTCATCAAGACCATGTGAGTGTCCATCTCTTGACGGCTAAGAAGCGAGTGACCCCAGTCAAGACTGTTTCGCTACAACTGGAGCTTTGCGGTGCGGTCCTGCTCGCTGATTTTTACGCGACCGTAGTTCCGGAGCTCCCAATCCAACCGTCATCTTCCCATTTCTACACTGATTCTACCATAGTGTTTGCTTGGCTTCACAAGCCCCACTGCAACTAGTTCACATTCGTTGCCAACCGAGTCTCCACTGTATCCAAGAGCGCCAGCGTCTGCAACCGGTCTTATGATTGGGCGGCCAATCATGGCCGGCAATCATGGCCGCCAATCATGGCCAGATACCCAACTTGAGACGCGGGTCCACTGTCACACCGCAACGCTCGCCTAAACTGCCGATTTCAGCGAGCGGTTCTCAGATTACGGTCGAGCGCTGAGGGTTGTAAAGACGTTTCACGCCGGGGTATATATCTCAGTCTGTCCAGGGTCGTACTTTGCAAGAAAATTTATTTGCTTCAATGACGCTGCAGTTCGAGTGCGGGAAATATGAGAAAAATAGAATGCTGCTAGGGATCAGGCACTCTATTACTCTGTTAGTTAGATGGACAACGTGCCGGGATAGTCCCACGCGAGGCGGGTTAAGACCCACGCCTATCCACTAGGGAAAGGTTTCAATGCGCCGGAATAGTGCCACGACAGGCGGGAGAGACCCACGTCCGCTAGGGGCCCTCCTATCGCTGATCTGAAAGGGTTATTCTGCCGCTTATCGAGTACCGGTGCCCGATTCGCATATACCTGATGTGAACCACGCCCAACTCCTCCAACACTGTCGTTCGCAAAAGCCCATTCCTGATCCCGCACACTCTCAAACGCTGTTGCCATCTGGGTGAGTTGCCCCAACGACGCAAAATCCTGCCTCCGGACATAAAGCCGGCATTCCTGGGAGGAATTTTCGTACACCCGGTGCAACTCCAGTGCTGCGTCGTACCCAGCATGATGCATAAGCAGCCTTATCTCCAACAAATAATCCTTGAATTTTTCCATGCGTCGCTGGCGACGGGACCTAATCGGATCCTCCAGACGCTTGAAGTACTGGGGAGGCAAATAGAATTCTAAAAATTCCTTCCGGAAAACAGCCCAGCATGTGTCCCTCAATTCATTCGTGAGGAACCATGTAGCGGCCTTCCCGAATAACACCTCGCTTACAGCTCCGGCCATGTATGCGAGATCAATCCCTTATGTTGTCGCTCGTTGCTCCAGGGTTTCAATAAATCCGAGGGAGTCCGACTCCCCGTCGGACTCATGCCTCATTTTCGCACCTGGTCCGTCACGCCCCTTAATGAACGCTTATCCTCGTAGCCGGGACACTTGCGTTCTTGAGGCCTTCCATGTTCGCACGCGCTGTCCGGTGGCTTAGGTCATCCCTGCCGCGTCCGTGAACATCTCCCAGCCGGATGCTCGGCGGGAATTTAGCATCCACTAATGTTGGTTCCTACGATGGCGGCTCCGCATGCCCGTACAAACGTGCATCCCGTAGGTCGGGCTCTGACCGTTTCCGCGATCTACCAACGACACTAAGCAACGCGCCTGTCTGAGGCGGCTCCTGAAGCCTGGCAAACTGAGCCTTCAGCTTCGCCAATCGTGCACACGCCTCCGCCGAATGGCCACCCGCTTGTATGAACGCGGGGAATCTTATCCGCAAATCTACGGGGCTCCCGTCCTCCAAGTCGAATTCCCGGAGCATCGTCATTAACTCCTCTCTGGGCCTGTAATATACCCAGCGCACGCCGACCACTGGGTTCTTTGACTCACCTGACTCCATTCTGAGTCTTTCAGCTTCGGCTTCAGCTTAGGCCTTTTCTCGCTCTCTTTTATTCTTCCACGCAGGAATTTTTTTGGCTTATGGTACCACGGTGTTTCAGCAACTTCCGCTCCTTGGCCTCCTTTTTCCTGGTTCCGGCTCGCTTTATCACCGTTTCTTATGCGCAAAGCGCACACTGTGTTATTATTTTTTTTTTTTTTTGAAACTCAACGTCTGCCCTAATGTGCAAGTGTTTTTCTTTTTCTTGTGTTATTTCATTGTAGTTCTGCCCTTTTTTCTCAAATCACTGCACAAATCACTGGCTCGTGGGCCACTGTGCGAAACATGTCACCGTTTTTTTTTCAAAAAAAAAAAAGAAAATTTTCATGCACAAATATTTTTTCCGAGGCCCACTGTGCCAGTCATGTCACCGTTTCTTTTTCAAAAAAAAAAAAATTAAAATTTTATGCAAAAATCTCCGTCTTGAGGCCCACTGTGCAAATATCGAGCCTTCTCTTAAAAAGCAATTTTTCCTCGAAGTATTGGCCGCTGTGCAAAATGTTGCAGCGTCTTCTGTATTTTCAAAGTCAATTTTGTGCACTAAATATTTACCACTGGCCCACTGTGCAAATACTGCGAAGTCTCTTTTAAAGTCATTTTTGCGCACTTAATATTGGCTACTGGCCCACTGTGCAAATATTGAGCTGCGTGCGCGCGGCCGTTATTAACCATGAACGGCGGCACCCTGTACGAGTTTTGCATGACTCTTTCCTCTTTTTTTTCGATGCGCCGTTGCTACCGAACGCGTGCGAGTTTCTGAGCTGCCACCAACTGCACTTTGTCCAAGTGTGTAAGTCAACACGCGTCTGCCGAATTACGCACTTTTGCTTGTGTGTGAGTAGCGACAACAGGCTCACGCATTTTTCGATCGCCGTTTCCCCCCGTGGGCTTTGTCTACCACTTGCCTACAAAGTTTTCTGCTACTGTTTTCTGTGCTATTCCATTCTTTTCTATTCTTGTTGTTGCTCTTTTTGTTATACTCTCTGCAAGAGAGAGTATATTGGGTTTGTGAAATAAAAAAGTATGTAACATGCAGAAGGAGGCGTGGCCGACCCCATAAAGTATATATTCTTGATCAGCATCACAAGCCGAGTCGATATAGCCATGTCCGTCTGCCCGTCTGTCCGTCTGTCTGTCTGTCTGTCTGTCTGTCTGTCTGTCTGTCCGTCTGTCTGTCTGTCTGTCTGTCCGTATGAACAAACAGATTTCAGCGATGGCAAGAGCTACAAGTTTGAATTTAGTCACAATCGACTCGATATTAAGTCTGTCAATACAAGATTCTAAAAAACTAAAACACCTCGTAAAAAATCGATGATTTAGGCGAATATCTCAGTAACTGTGGCACTTAGGAACACCAATTTTGGTATGTAGGTTCCTTGAGACGGCATAAATGCATTGTCATTCAAAATTTTGAGCGGCCACACCCCCTTTTCCCACAAGAAATTAAATAACTTTCAGACTTCAATGCCGGTTTTAAGGCATTTGATCTCATCACACAGTATTGTTATTTCACATTCGTTTGAAGACAAAGTATATCAAACTATCCTAAAAGTTGCATATAAATCGGACAATAAACAAAAGATCTAGACACGTGACAAACTTTATAATTTAACGGCATTTCACTGCATGTGTGCAAGCGAGACAGAAACATACAAACATGTGATCGAACGTTTTCGCTGCTTTCTAGCGGCACCGCTTCCCGCGAATGCTGGCTGTGCCAACCAATTGTGTATGTATTACATATACACACATACATATGTGCGTGCATACTTATAATGTCAAATGTATATGTGTGTGTTTACATACAAACAGATGTTTTTGTTTCAACGTGTTTTGTTGCAAGTATCAATTGATATACTTGGATACCGATTTTATTAAATGATCGGGAATAAATTGCAGAAAGTATTCTACGGTCGGGCGTGCTCGACTGTACTTTTTTTCTTTTTTTTTTTAGGGGTCAGGTAATGTATTTTCCTCTTGGTTGGTTTGACAACGTGCCGGGAAAGTCCCACAGCAGGCGGAAAAAGGCCCACGCCTATCTATTAGAAAACATTTAAATGCGCCGGGATAGTCCCACGACGGGCGGGAAAGGCCCACACCTATCTACTAGTTAGTGGTTAGGATTAGTAGGAAGGGAAGAAAGAAACGCTCTCAATTTATTTATTTATTTATTAATTAACGCAGATTAAAAGCAGTCGCGAGTATTTAACTATATGGTTACTTAGTTTATATATAAATAATTTAAATTTGGATTATATTAATAGTAATTATTAAAAAATTATAGTCTCTGAGATCCTTTTGTTCACACAGACGGACAGACGGACAGACGGACGGACGGACAGACGGATAGATGGACAGACGGACATGGCTATATCGACTCGGCTAGTCATGCTGATCAAGAATATATATACTTTATGGGGTCTGCCATGTCTCCTTCTCCCTGTTACATACATTGCAACGAATACAATATACCCTTTTACTCTACGAGTAACGGGTATAATAATGTAAAACAAAGTTTTATTGTCACATAAGTGCCGAAAGTGTATCAGCTGTTTATGAATTCAAAGACTCGGTAAATAACAGCAAGGGCATTACACATACACACATCACATACATACCTCTCATAAATAAAATAAAACAAGAAAGAATGCTCTAGTCGCCTCGCGACTTTAGGATACCCGTTACTCAGTTTAATTATATTATTAACAATATAATATATTATTAATAATATTAATAATATTACAATCGGTTAGGTAATCGACCCTATTGATTTTAATTCAGATGACTTGAGAAACGCAGAAAATTTTCATACAAAATCATATTTACAGCGTATTTTTGACCGATCGTCCCTATGGGAGCTATACGATATAGTCGTCCGATTTGGATGAAACTTAGTCAATATGTTTATATTATTGACAGATATATTCTGTATATTTCTGGCAACGCAAAGTTTTCATATAAATTCATATTTGGAGCGTATTTTTTATCCTGGATAAGTTGTCACTTCGATTTTGGTCAAACTTGTCAAATGTTTATATTATTGACAGATATATTCTTGTAAGTTTCTTATTGGTTGGAAAATAATTCATATTTGGAGCGTATTTTTGACCGATTGTCCCTATGGGAGCTATATGATATAGTTGTCCGATTTGGATCAAACTTGGTCAGTATACGTAATCCCTAGACGTGTACTTTCTGTGTCAATTTGGTTTAGATACCATTACTAACAAAAAAGTTTTCTATTCTAAAACATGCTATTTTTACCTGTTTTTACCTTTGTATGCACATAGAACGCCCTAAAGTGGGCGTGTCAAAAACAAAAGCAAACTTGTACTGCTTGGGCATTTTATCTTTCGTTTGCGACCACTCGGGCCTTTCTAGCTCTTATAGTCTCTGAGATCCTTTTGTTCACACAGACGGACAGACGGACAGACGGACAGACGGACGGACGGACAGACGGACAGACGGACATGGCTATATCGACTCGGCTTGTCATGCTGATCAAGAATATATATACTTTATGGGGTCTGCCATGTCTCCTTCTCCCTGTTACATACATTGCAACGAATACAATATACCCTTTTACTCTACGAGTAACGGGTATAATTAAGTAAAATAAAATAAAGCTAAATAAGATACATCCAAATGAGATCAAAATTAAACAAGTAAGAAAGGCTACAGTCAAGCGAGCCGACTGTAAAAGACCCCGTACTCACAGAAGTGCGCATTTTACATTCGAAAAACAAGAAAAACGGAGTGATTCACATTTTGAATACATACATTTTTATATATAAATGTATGTAAATATATACACAATTAAATGCACAATTTCCTTACTTGGCTTTTTTTAAAAATATGCCGTGTTTTACAATTTGAAATTAAATTTAAATTTAATTTTAAATTTGAATTGAAATAAAAACAAGAAAGAAAGGTTATCTTCGGCTCGCCGAAGATTAAATACCCTTGCAGTCATGCATGTTGCGTTCATTGGATTCAGTTACCAGTGGTTCCTATGGATGCTGTATGATATAATAGTCCGATTTAGATGAGATTTGGTCAGTATATAGGGAATAATAGCAAAGGAGTAGTGCGTGAATTTAGCTGAAATCGCTTAATAGACTTTACAGATTTTCATACCATGCCTTTAAACTGATTGTTCCTATGGCAGCTATATGATATAGTGGTTCGATCCGAATGAAATTTGGTCAACAGCTAGGGAATGATAGCAAATGTTTATGGCGTGAGTTTGGTTGAAATCGCTCAATCGACACTGAATATTTTCATACTAGGCATTTTCATCATTATCAACCGATTGTTCCTATGGAAGCTATATGATATAGTAGTCCGAATTGGATGAAATTTGGTCAGCATATAGGGAATGATAGCTTATGCGTACTGCGTGAATTTGGATGAAATCGATCAATAGACATTAAAAATTTTCATACTAAGCCTTTGAACCGATTGTTCCTATGGCAGCTATATGATATAGTGGTTCGATCCGAATGAAATTTGGTCAACAGCTGGAGAATGATGGCAAATGTTTATGGCGTGAGTTTGGTTGAAATTGCTCAATCGACACTGAAAATTTTCATACTAGGCATTTTCATCATTTTCAACCGATTGTTCCTATGGCAGCTATATGATATAGTGGTCCGATTCGGATGAAATTTGGTTTGCACATGGGATTTGGTACTAAATGCATATAGGCTTAATTTGGTTGAAATAGCTCAAAAAAAATTTTTTTTGCAACCGATTGTTCCTATGGGAGCTATATGATATAGTCATCCGATCCGGCCGATTTTAACAAATGATCTGCCTGCAGAGAGAATACACATCTGTACCAAGTTTCATCAGATAGCTTTAAAACTGAGAGACTAGTTCGCATAGAAACAGACGGACAGACGGACAGACAGACGGGCATGGCTATATCGACTCGCCTGTTGATGCTGATCAAGAATATATATACTTTATGGGGTCGGAGATGCCTCCTTCAATGCGTTACAAACTTCGTGACAAAATTAATATACCCTCTGCAAGGGTATAAAAAGTAAACAAACAGCATTTGTCACTGACTGGATTCGAACCCGGGACCCCGGGCTAACCAACTCTTACGAAGCGCGCATCTCTACTACCTAGACCACGGTCCTTATTGAAGTTGCAGTAGCTAAACGTAGAGTTAAATCTTTTATAATAATTGTTTAGTTAACACACTGCACTGCTTGCTGCAGTTTGTGTTCTTCTATTGCAAGCAGTGTATATGTTGTATATGTTGCGGTTGTATGTTGTGGTTGTCCGATTTGGACCAAATTTGGTGAGGATACTTTTAATAATTATTCACACATTCTCTGTAAGTTTGGTTGCGATCGCTCAACTAACATTACGTGTCGTCATACAAATTTTTTATTTTTGACCGATTTGTCCTATGAGAGCTATAGGCTATAGTTGCCCGATCCAGACCAAACTTGGTGAGGTTAGTTATAATGGTACCATACACATAATGTGTTAGTTTGGTTGCAATCGCTCAACTAAAACTTCATGTCTCCATACAAATCACCCATTTTCGACCGATTTGTCCTATGGGAGCTATAGGCTATAGTTGTCCGATCCGGACCAAACTTGGTAAGGATAGTTATAATGGAACCGTACACATAATGTGTTAGTTTGGTTGCAATCGCTTAACTAAAACTTTATGTCTCCATACAAATCACCCATTTTCGACCGATTTTTCCTATGGGAGCTATAGGCTATAGTTGTCGGATCCGGACCAAACTTTGTGAGGATAGTTATAATGGTACCATACACATAATGTGTTAGTTTGGTTGCAATCGCTCAACTAAAACGTCATGCCTCCATACAAATCACGAATTTTCGGCCGATTTGTCCTATGGGAGCTATAGGCTATAGTTGCCCGATCCGGACCAAATTTAGTAAGGATAGTTAGATAGGTACCATACACATAATATGTGAATTTCGTCTCCCTAGCTCTAGTCGATTTCAAGTTATGGTGATGTGAAAATAGTTTTTTACAATTTGCGGGGGCGGTAAGGGGCGTGTCAAAAATTTGAAATAAACTTGATCTGCTCGCGAAGCAGACGGACTTTCATTCCAAATTTGGTGGCTCTAGCACTTGTAGTTTAAAAGATCTAGGTGATCATACAGACGGACGGACAGACGGACAGACGGACAGACAGACAGACGGACATCGCTATATCGTCTCGGCTGTTGCTGCTGATCAAGAATATATATACTTTATGGGGTCGGAAAAGCCTCCTTCTGCCTGTTACGCACATTTCGCTTCAGACAAACTTAATTGACCCCTATACTCTTTTTAAGAGTACGGGGTCTAAAAATTGATCTTAAATTGCAAGGGTTGGGAAAAGCCTAGAAAAACCCAACCAGATCAATTAAAATTATCCCAAAACTAACTCTAAAGATCTCTGCCTTGAAATCAGAGATAAAACGGAGTTGGCTGTAAAGAGAAGCTTTAAGATGGGAGAGAGAGAGATATATCAATCAATCTATAGTGTTCATTATAACTAGCGCATAATACCCGCAAACGATTGTAAAAAGCGTAGTCAGTAGTGCATGTAGGAAGAGATAAAGGGATGAAGTACCTAGTAGCCCTTGTGGAAATATTAAATTTAAGGCGTTCTAAAATAGATGGGGAGCAAATATCACCGTTTAACATCACAAACAGACATTTAGAAAAATTTAGGTTTAAGTGATTAGTTAAACACCAGTTGTGCATAGAATTTAAATCATCTTGAAGAAGCGTATGATCTGAGGGACAGCAATAAGACAATAATAGTTTCACGTCATCGGCATACATAAGTATGTGACAATGGGCTAGTGAAGAAGGAAGGTCATTTATAAAAAGATTAAAAAATAGGGGGCCTAGGTGACTACCCTGGGGAACTCCAGAAGTAACGAAGACAGATTTAGATACGGCTGATCCAAGCATAACCCTTTGGGTCCTACCAGTAAGATATGATAATATCCACAGAAGAATGGAAGGTGGGAAGCATAAAATGCTTAGTTTATGCGGAAGGAGGCTATGATTAACAGAGTCAAACGATTTACTGAAATTAGTATAGATGACATCAGTTTGTATTGCATTAAGGAATGCCTCATTTACAAAAGAGGTAAATTCCTATAGATTAGACGAAGTTGACCGACTCTTAACAAAACCGTGTTGGCCAGGGGAGATAATTGACTTGCAGATGTGTTGCAAAGTCGAAGTAATTAGCTTTTCGAAGAGCTTACTGATTGGATTATCCGACTTGCAACCTTTTTTATGCAGAGGGAAAATCTAAGATTCTTTCCATTGTAATGGTCAAAGAAACTATTTTTTGGAATTAACCGACGTTATTTGTTATCGCAGTTTGGTTTACGATATATTTATCGCATGCGATACAATTATACGCCGTTGAAATTAATTTTTAATTAATTGAAATTGAAATAGTTCGTTATTAGTATGATTTGAATAATTAATTGAATAGAACAAGTTTCGTTAAGTTATACCGATATCATGCATTTTTTTACAGCAGCTGTTAACAAAAAGAGCTTTCAAGCCGGAAGGTAGCTCCTGCATCAGGCTTCATTCTTTTTTCATTTGAACTCTTACAGCGTGCAGACGCATAAAAAAATTTTTTAAGCCTGTAACGTGGTCCATCAGTGGAAAAAGTTCCCTCAGATTGTGCAGCCGCCTTTGGCTATCAAAGCTACTCTCAATTCTGGAACGTTCTGCTGCCCCAAAAGCCCCTGAAAAAATTGCTATACTCGCCGCCGCAGCTGCAGAGAAAACCCTCGCTGTCCAGCGCAGCCCTAGCAGCCACAGGAGAGCCTCCGTGGTTCCCAACGCAGTCGCTACTGGCCCACAGGAGCCTCTACTGCGCACCTAAGCCTCCACAGCAGCGTATGCTGTCCACAGACACATCTACTGCTCAGCGTTGCGGCCCACCGAAGTCTCAGCCTCCGTTTTCAATAGGCCCCACAGCTGTAGAGAAACCCCTTGCTGCCAAGAGCCACATCGCCGAGCGTACTCTCCGCTTGCCAATCCATAGAGGAAACATTGCCGTTCAGTGCCACTAGGGTTCATCTCTAACAGATCAGCCTCAGCAGCGCCGCCGCAGTGCCACAGCCGTCTTCCATATAAAATCATTTTTTTGTGCTTAACTTGCTCTTATATAATATGAGAGAATTAATTGGTACTAGAAAAAAATGCACATTTAATTAATTTAAAGTTTTGCTTTAAAAGAGAAAAGCCAAAGAGAAAATTTTGCACACAAACACCCTCACCCAACACACACACAATTAATCAATAGTTAATATAAGCCCAACACAAAATTCACCCACGCAACACAAAACACACACACAATTAATCAATAATTCTGCATACAAACACAATTCCCACAACACAACACACACACCAAGCAGAATTCTCGAAGGCCTTCGTCGATCATCTGGTGAGTTTCTCGAATGCGCACTGTGGCTACCGCAAGCGCTTTAAAGCTTACTGCGGAAAAGCTTTATTTAGCACTTGGCTTGCCATTGTCACAGTGTAGCTGGAATTATTAAAAAAATGATACAATATATAGTTACAAATATAGATACAACATAAAGTAAAGAAAAACAAGTAAGAAAGGCTACAGTCGAGCGAGCCGACTGTAAAAGACCCCGTACTCCTTCTAGTGCGCGTTTTCCATACAAATCACCAATTTTCGACCGATTTGTCCTATGGGAGCTATAGGCTATAGTTGTCCGATCCGGACCAAACTTGGTGAGGATAGTTATAGTAGTACCATACACTTAATGTGTGAATTTGGTCTCCCTAGCTCTAGTCGTTTTTAGACCCCGTACTCTAAAAAAGAGTATAGGGGTCTATTAAGTTTGTCTGAAGCGAAATGTGCGTAACAGGCAGAAGGAGGCTTTTCCGACCCCATAAAGTATATATATTCTTGATCAGCAGCAACAGCCGAGACGATATAGCGATGTCCGTCTGTCCGTCTGTCTGTCTGTCCGTCTGTCCGTCCGTCTGTATGATCACCTAGATCTTTTAAACTACAAGAGCTAGAGCCACCAAATTTGGAATGAAAGTCCGTCTGCTTCGCGAGCAGATCAAGTTTATTTCAAATCTTTGCCACGCCCCTTACCGCCCCCGCAAATTGTAAAAAACTATTTTCACATCACCATAACTTGAAAACGAGTAGAGCGAGTGCAACCAAACTAACACATTATGTGTATGGTACCATTGTAACTATCCTCACCAAGTTTGGTTCGGATCGGACAACTATAACCTATAGCTCCCATAGGACAAATCGGCCGAAAATTCGTGATTTGTATGGAGACATGAAGTTTTAGTTGAGCGATTGCAACCAAACTAACACATTATGTGTATGGTACCATTATAACTATCCTCACCAACTTTGGTCCGGATCGGACAACTATAGCCTATAGCTCCCATAGGACAAATCGTTCGAAAACTACTTATTTGTATGGTAAAACGCGCACTAGAATGAGTACGGGGTCTTTTACAGTCGGCTCGCTCGACTGTAGCCTTTCTTACTTGTTAAGTTATGGTGATGTGAAAATAGTTTTTTACAATTTGCGGGGGCGGTAAGGGGCGTGGCAAAGATTTGAAATAAACTTGATCTGCTCGCGAAGCAGACGGACTTTCATTCCAAATTTGGTGGCTCTAGCTCTTATAGTTTAGAAGATCCAGGTGTTCATACAGACGGACGGACGGACGGACAGACGGACAGACAGACATTGCTATATCGTCTCGGCTGTTGATGCTGATCAAGAATATATATACTTTATGGGGTCGGAAAAGCCTCCTTCTGCCTGTTACGCACATATCGCTTCAGACAAACTTAATAGACCCCTCTACTCTTTTTTAGAGTACGGGGTCTAAAAAAAACAAGAAAGAATGCTATAGTCGCCTCGCGACTTTAGGATACCCGTTACTCAGTTTAATTATATTATTAACAATATAATATATTATTAATAATATTAATAATATTACAATCGGTTAGGTAATCGACCCTATTGATTTTAATTCAGATGACTTGAGAAACGCAGAAAATTTTCATACAAAATCATATTTACAGCGTATTTTTGACCGATCGTCCCTATGGGAGCTATACGATATAGTCGTCCGATTTGGATGAAACTTAGTCAATATGTTTATATTATTGACAGATATATTCTGTGTAAGTTTCACTTCGATTGGTTGGCCAACGCAAAAGTTATTCATATAAATTCATATTTGGAGCGTATTTTTGACCGATTGTCCCTATGGGAGCTATACGATATAGTTGTCCGATTTGGATCAAACTTAGTCAATATGTTTATATTATTGACAGATATATTCTGTGTAAGTTTCACTTCGATTGGTTGGCCAACGCAAAAGTTATTCATATAAATTCATATTTGGAGCGTATTTTTGACCGATTGTCCCTATGGGAGCTATATGATATAGTTGTCCGATTTGGATCAAACTTGGTCAGTATACGTAATCCCTAGACGTGTACTTTCTGTGTCAATTTGGTTTAGATAGCATTACTAACAGAAAAGTTTTCTATACTAAAACATGCTATTTTTACCTGTTTTTACCTTTGTATGCACATAGAACGCCCTAAAGTGGGCGTGTCAAAAAACAAAAGCAAACTTGTACTGCTTGGGCATTTTATCTTTCGTTTGCGACCACTCGGGCCTTTCTAGCTCTTATAGTCTCTGAGATCCTTTTGTTCACACAGACGGACAGACGGACGGACGGACAGACGGACAGGCGGACAAGGCTATATCGACTCGGCTTGTCATGCTGATCAAGAATATATATACTTTATGGGGTCTGCCATGTCTCCTTCTCCCTGTTACATACATTGCAACGAATACAATATACCCTTTTACTCTACGAGTAACGGGTATAATTAAGTAAAATAAAATAAAGCTAAATAAGATACATCCAAATGAGATCAAAATAAAACAAGTAAAAAAGGCTACAGTCGAGCGAGCCGACTGTAAAAGACCCCGTACTCCTTCTAGTGCGCGTTTTCCATACAAATCACCAATTTTCGACCGATTTGTCCTATGGAAGCTATAGGCTATAGTTGCCCGATCCAGACCAAACTTGGTGAGGATAGTTATAATGCTACCATACACATAATGTGTTAGTTTGGTTGCACTCGCTCAACTAAAACTTCATGTCTCTATACAAATTACCCATTTTCGACCGATTTGTCCTATGGGAGCTATAGGTTATAGTTGTCCGATCCGAACCAAACTTGGTGAGGATAGTTATAATGGTACCATACACATAATGTGTTAGTTTGGTTGCAATCGCTCAACTAAAACTTCATTTCTCCATACAAATTACCCATTTTCGACCGATTTGTCCTATGGGAGCTATAGGCTATAGTTGTCCGATCCGGACCAAACTCGGTGAGGATAGTTACAATGGTGCCATACACATAATGTGTTAGTTTGGTTGGACTCGCTCAACTAAAACTTCATACCTCCATACAAATCACGAATTTTCGGCCGATTTGTCCTATGGGAGCTATAGGTTATAGTTGTCCGATCCGAACAAAACTTGGTGAGGATAGTTACAATGGTACCATACACATAATGTGTTAGTTTGGTTGCACTCGCTCTACTCGTCACAGCCGTCTTCCATATAAAATCATTTTTTTGTGCTTAACTTGCTCTTATATAATATGAGAGAATTAATTGGTACTAGAAAAAAATGCACATTTAATTAATTTAAAGTTTTGCTTTAAAAGAGAAAAGCCAAAGAGAAAATTTTGCACACAAACACCCTCACCCAACACACACACAATTAATCAATAGTTAATATAAGCCCAACACAAAATTCACCCACGCAACACAAAACACACACACAATTAATCAATAATTCTGCATACAAACACAATTCCCACAACACAACACACACACCAAGCAGAATTCTCGAAGGCCTTCGTCGATCATCTGGTGAGTTTCTCGAATGCGCACTGTGGCTACCGCAAGCGCTTTAAAGCTTACTGCGCAAAAGCCTTATTTAGCACTTGGCTTGCCATTGTCACAGTGTAGCTGGAATTATTAAAAAAATGATACAATATATAGTTACAAATATAGATACAACATAAAGTAAAGAAAAACAAGTAAGAAAGGCTACAGTCGAGCGAGCCGACTGTAAAAGACCCCGTACTCCTTCTAGTGCGCGTTTTCCATACAAATCACCAATTTTCGACCGATTTGTCCTATGGGAGCTATAGGCTATAGTTGTCCGATCCGGACCAAACTTGGTGAGGATAGTTATAGTAGTACCATACACTTAATGTGTGAATTTGGTCTCCCTAGCTCTAGTCGTTTTTAGACCCCGTACTCTAAAAAAGAGTATAGGGGTCTATTAAGTTTGTCTGAAGCGAAATGTGCGTAACAGGCAGAAGGAGGCTTTTCCGACCCCATAAAGTATATATATTCTTGATCAGCAGCAACAGCCGAGACGATATAGCGATGTCCGTCTGTCCGTCTGTCTGTCTGTCCGTCTGTCCGTCCGTCTGTATGATCACCTAGATCTTTTAAACTACAAGAGCTAGAGCCACCAAATTTGGAATGAAAGTCCGTCTGCTTCGCGAGCAGATCAAGTTTATTTCAAATCTTTGCCACGCCCCTTACCGCCCCCGCAAATTGTAAAAAACTATTTTCACATCACCATAACTTGAAATCGACTAGAGCTAGGGAGACCAAATTCACATATTATGTGTATGGTACCTATCTTACTATCCTCACTAAATTTGGTCCGGATCGGACAACTATAGCCTATAGCTCCCATAGGACAAATCGGCCGAAAATTCGTGATTTGTATGGAGACATGAAGTTTTAGTTGAGCGATTGCAACCAAACTAACACATTATGTGTATGGTACCATTATAACTATCCTCACCAACTTTGGTCCGGATCGGACAACTATAGCCTATAGCTCCCATAGGACAAATCGTTCGAAAACTACTTATTTGTATGGTAAAACGCGCACTAGAATGAGTACGGGGTCTTTTACAGTCGGCTCGCTCGACTGTAGCCTTTCTTACTTGTTAAGTTATGGTGATGTGAAAATAGTTTTTAACAATTTGCGGGGGGCGGTAAGGGGCGTGGCAAAGATTTGAAATAAACTTGATCTGCTCGCGAAGCAGACGGACTTTCATTCCAAATTTGGTGGCTCTAGCTCTTATAGTTTAGAAGATCCAGGTGTTCATACAGACGGACGGACGGACGGACAGACGGACAGACAGACATTGCTATATCGTCTCGGCTGTTGATGCTGATCAAGAATATATATACTTTATGGGGTCGGAAAAGCCTCCTTCTGCCTGTTACGCACATATCGCTTCAGACAAACTTAATAGACCCCTCTACTCTTTTTTAGAGTACGGGGTCTAAAAAAAACAAGAAAGAATGCTATAGTCGCCTCGCGACTTTAGGATACCCGTTACTCAGTTTAATTATATTATTAACAATATAATATATTATTAATAATATTAATAATATTACAATCGGTTAGGTAATCGACCCTATTGATTTTAATTCAGATGACTTGAGAAACGCAGAAAATTTTCATACAAAATCATATTTACAGCGTATTTTTGACCGATCGTCCCTATGGGAGCTATACGATATAGTCGTCCGATTTGGATGAAACTTAGTCAATATGTTTATATTATTGACAGATATATTCTGTGTAAGTTTCACTTCGATTGGTTGGCCAACGCAAAAGTTATTCATATAAATTCATATTTGGAGCGTATTTTTGACCGATTGTCCCTATGGGAGCTATACGATATAGTTGTCCGATTTGGATCAAACTTAGTCAATATGTTTATATTATTGACAGATATATTCTGTGTAAGTTTCACTTCGATTGGTTGGCCAACGCAAAAGTTATTCATATAAATTCATATTTGGAGCGTATTTTTGACCGATTGTCCCTATGGGAGCTATATGATATAGTTGTCCGATTTGGATCAAACTTGGTCAGTATACGTAATCCCTAGACGTGTTCTTTCTGTGTCAATTTGGTTTAGATAGCATTACTAACAGAAAAGTTTTCTATACTAAAACATGCTATTTTTACCTGTTTTTACCTTTGTATGCACATAGAACGCCCTAAAGTGGGCGTGTCAAAAAACAAAAGCAAACTTGTACTGCTTGGGCATTTTATCTTTCGTTTGCGACCACTCGGGCCTTTCTAGCTCTTATAGTCTCTGAGATCCTTTTGTTCACACAGACGGACAGACGGACGGACGGACAGACGGACAGGCGGACAAGGCTATATCGACTCGGCTTGTCATGCTGATCAAGAATATATATACTTTATGGGGTCTGCCATGTCTCCTTCTCCCTGTTACATACATTGCAACGAATACAATATACCCTTTTACTCTACGAGTAACGGGTATAATTAAGTAAAATAAAATAAAGCTAAATAAGATACATCCAAATGAGATCAAAATAAGACAAGTAAAAAGGCTACAGTCGAGCGAGCCGACTGTAAAAGACCCCGTACTCCTTCTAGTGCGCGTTTTCCATACAAATCACCAATTTTCGACCGATTTGTCCTATGGAAGCTATAGGCTATAGTTGCCCGATCCAGACCAAACTTGGTGAGGATAGTTATAATGCTACCATACACATAATGTGTTAGTTTGGTTGCACTCGCTCAACTAAAACTTCATGTCTCTATACAAATTACCCATTTTCGACCGATTTGTCCTATGGGAGCTATAGGTTATAGTTGTCCGATCCGAACCAAACTTGGTGAGGATAGTTATAATGGTACCATACACATAATGTGTTAGTTTGGTTGCAATCGCTCAACTAAAACTTCATTTCTCCATACAAATTACCCATTTTCGACCGATTTGTCCTATGGGAGCTATAGGCTATAGTTGTCCGATCCGGACCAAACTCGGTGAGGATAGTTACAATGGTGCCATACACATAATGTGTTAGTTTGGTTGGACTCGCTCAACTAAAACTTCATACCTCCATACAAATCACGAATTTTCGGCCGATTTGTCCTATGGGAGCTATAGGTTATAGTTGTCCGATCCGAACCAAACTTGGTGAGGATAGTTACAATGGTACCATACACATAATGTGTTAGTTTGGTTGCACTCGCTCTACTCGTTTTCAAGTTATGGTGATGTGAAAATAGTTTTTTACAATTTGCGGGGGCGGTAAGGGGCGTGGCAAAGATTTGAAATAAACTTGATCTGCTCGCGAAGCAAACGGACTTTCATTCCAAATTTGGTGGCTCTAGCACTTGTAGTTTAAAAGATCTAGGTGATCATACAGACGGACGGACAGACGGACATCGCTATATCGTCTCGGCTGTTGATGCTGATCAAGAATATATATACTTTATGGGGTCGGAAAAGCCTCATTCTGCCTGTTACGCACATTTCGCTTCAGACAAACTTAATAGACCCCTATACTCTTTTTTAGAGTACGGGGTCTAACAAGTAAGAAAGGCTACAGTCGAGCTAGCCGACTGTAAAGGACCCCGTACTCATAGTATTTGCAATAAAACACTTTGAAACAAAACAATCAGTTTGTAATAGGGATGCAAATCGCCAAGAAAATGCCGATATCGATATTAATTAAAATATCACATCAAATCAAATATCGATATTATCAACAACTGAATTCAAATACGCTATAGATATGGACATAATGACCAAATATCGCATTCGAGATCAAGTCGCAATTATTATTACTATCGTGTTGAATATCGATATATGATTTATCGTATCGTATGCATACATGTGCGTGCATCGTCCGCGAGCAGCGCTGTCGCTACACAAGCAGCGAGAACGTTCGCTCACATGTTTATATGCTTCTGTCTCGCTTGCACACATGCATTGACATTGCGTGCAATTGTTAACTTTGTTACGTGTCTAGCTCTTTTGTTTATTGTCCGATTTGTATGCAACTTTCAGGATAGTTTGTGATACTTTGTCTCCAAACGAATTTGAAATTACAATACCGTACGATAAGTGCAAATGCCTTAAAAATGGCATTGAAGTTTGAAAATTATTTCATTCTTGTGGGAAAACGGGGCGTGGCAGTCCAAAAATTTTAATGACAATGCACTTATGCTGTCTCTAGCAACCTACATACCAAAAATGGTATTCCTAAAAGCTATAGTTACTGAGATATTCGCTTAAAACATCAATTTGTTCGTAGGTGACCATATTTATTTACAATTTGCGGGGGCGGTAAGGGGCGTGGCAAAGATTTGAAATAAACTTGATCTGCCTGAAATAAAGACGGACTTTCATTCTAAATTTGTTGGCTCTAGCTTTTGCAGTTTAAAAGATCCAGGTGTTCATACGGACAGACGGACAGACGGACAGACAGACAGACGGACAGACGGACATTGCTATATCGTCTCGGCTGTTGATGCTGATCAAGAATATATATACTTTATGGGGTCGGCCACGTCCCCTCCTGCCTGTTACGCACATTTCGCTTCAGACAAACCTAATAGACCCCTATACTCTTTTTTTAGAGTACGGGGTCTAAAAATGAAAAGAATAAAAAAATTAAAATCCCTTACGTCTGAATTGCAATACAGTTAAAACACATTTAAGCACTTATATGACCGTATAAATATCCAAACATCATATGATTGTTAAAAATGCAAATTGTAGTTGAAGAATATCACTTGCGTTGCTTTATTTAAAAAAAAAAAAAATTTTAAGTTTCAATTTAAAAACTATGTGCGCACAATTTTTATATTATATATTAAAACTGGCTAACTAAAATAAATTTTAATCTACAGCGGTATTAGAACACAAAAGAGAAAAGATTTGAATAAAAACTACAAGAAAAGAAATAGATATTACGTGTTAGAAAAAAATATATATAATACCGGTTAGTAATGCACATATAAACACGAAGCAAACAATTATCTTGGCTTCACCAATAGTAATAATTATGCACAAATAACAAACACAAACAAACACAAATAGCCAAATAACAAGCACAGATAAAAAAAAAATTTACAAATGAAGAAAAATTATTAGAAACAAGACCTTAAACATTGATTGTTAAAATTAAAGATGAAATTGGTTGTTCTTCTCGAAGTTGTTCGACTGTAAGATACCCCGTAAATTCCTTCGAGTATGGAATTTAATAAATATGAAATTTGTACCCATGATTTGAATGATATAATGATTTGGTAGATTTGTTTGTTGATTTCTGAGGACCTGGAGAATTAATTAAATGTAAGAAAATTAGAAAAGGGGATTTTCACAATTAAGAAAGCGCAGAAAATCCAATTGGTTGGGTGGGTAAAGAGCGCAATGGGGCTAATCAACACCTTAGACCCCCACTTTAAATATGACATCATTTTATTGAAAGAATCTGCACTCTTTTGTTAGTTTATGATAATTTTTAACGTAAAGAACATTTGATACCCTGTTATTTTGATTTGTTGTTGCTACAGTGGTATATTTAGATTCACTAGGGACTCTTTAATTAAAAGTTGTAGGTAAGCGTAGTGCAGGACATGGTAAAAACCCACCCCGCACCGAAAGAGCTAAGGTACCAGAAGGGTCCCGTCCGCCATGCCTCCTGAACTCGGCACTGACATTGGTTGTTCAGATGAATAGTTCAATATTCGAATTTATATAATTGGTTTAATTATATAAATTTTTAGAGCCCTGTCGAAGGCTGGGTTGTACTTGCTCGAGAAAAAAAAAATATATATTTGCAAGTCATAACCCTGAAAAGTTTAGTATATCACGGTTCGAAACGTCAATTGATTCTTGTGTATTTCATCGCTTGGAATACCCTGCTAGAACGATGGAGAATTTGTTGAATTCGCAAATTTTAGTAAATTGGTCTAGTAGCTACTCGTATAAATTCAAAACAAAACAAGCTCGTTGCATCTGTTTGCTGCTTTGATACCTTTATAGAAACATGATCTTCTAATTATTGTGCATACCTCTATTGACTCTTGTGAATTTCATCGTTTGAAATACTAGATGGTCACTGTGCGTTTTTTGTTTAATCTATTTTCAACAGAGGCTAAAATAGCTGCTTACATTTAAGTTCAAGTGAT
>JAEIGM010000242.1:0-50602 GCA_018903735.1 Drosophila cardini
TTGACAAAAATGGGTTCAATTTTGAAAGTTTCAGATTTGAAGGGTGCGATTAATTCTCCTAAGTGTGCAGAGTATAAAAAGGTATGATTTTTTAAGATATCGCTTCATTTGGCTGAGTTATGATCAGTCAAAGTTCGGGAAAATTGTGAATTTTAAATATTGAGCTGTCGACCACATATACCACTCATCCAAATTTGACAAAATGGGTTAAATTTTGAGAATTTCAGATTTTGATTGCGATTAATTCTCCTAAGTGTCCAGAGTATAAAAGGTATGACTTTTAAGATATCCCTTCATTTAGCTGAGGTTATGATCAGTCAAAGTTGGGGAAAATTGTGAATTTTAAATATTGAGCATCGACCACATATCTCTTTCATCCAAATTTGACAAAATGGGTTCAATTTGAGAATTTCAGATTTTGATTGCGATTAATTCTCCTAAGTGTCCAAGAGTATAAAAAGATTATGACTTTTCAAGATATCGCTTCATTTGGCTGAGTTATGATCCAGTCAAAGTTGGGGGAGAAAATTGGCAATTTTAAATATTGAGCTGTCGACCACATATCTCTTTCATTAAATTTGACAAAATGGGTTCAATTTTGAGAATTTCCGAATTTTGATTGCGATTAATTCTCCTAAGTGTCCAGAGTATAAAGGTATGATTTTTAAGATATCGCTTCATTTGGCTGAGTTATGATCAGTCAAAGTTGGGGAAAATTGTGAATTTTAAATATTGAGCTGTCGACCACATATCTCTTTCATCCAAATTTGACAAAATGGGTTAAATTTTGAGAATTTCAGATTTTGATTGCGATTAATTCTCCTAAGTGTCCAGAGTATAAAAAGGTATGACTTTTTTAAGATATCGCTTCAGTTGGCTGAGTTATGATCAGTCAAAGTTGGGGAAAATTGTGAATTTTAAATATTGAGCTGTCGACCACATATCTCTTTCATCCAAATTTGACAAAATGGGTTAAATTTTGAGAATTTCAGATTTTTGATTGCGATTAATTCTCCTAATTGTCCAGAGTATAAGGTATGACTTTTTAAGATATCGCTTCATTTGGCTGAGTTATGATCAGTCAAAGTTGGGGAAAATTTTGAATTTTAAATATTGAGCTGTCGACCACATATCTCTTTCATCCAAATTTGACAAAATGGGTTAAATTTTGAGAATTTCAGATTTTGATTGCGATTAATTCTCCTAAGTGTCCAGAGTATAAAAAGGTATGACTTTTTAAGATATCGCTTCATTTGGCTGAGCTATGATCAGTCAAAGTTGGGGAAAATTGTGAATTTTAAATATTGAGCTGTCGACCACATATCTCTTTCATCCAAATTTGACAAAATGGGTTCAATTTTGAGAATTTCAGATTTTGATTGCGATTAATTCTCCTAAGTGTCCAGAGTATAAAAGGTATGACTTTTTATGATATCTCTTCATTTGGTTGAGTTATGATCGGTCAAAGTTGGGGAAAATTGTGAATTTTAAATATTGAGCTGTCGACCACATATCTCTTTCATCCAAATTTGACAAAATGGGTTCAATTTTGAGAATTTCAGATTTTGATTGCGATTAATTCTCCTAAGTGTCCAGGTATAAGAAGGTATGACTTTTTAAGATATCGCTTCAGTTGGCTGAGTTATGATCAGTCAAAGTTGGGGAAAATTTTGAATTTTAAATATTGAGCTGTCGACCACATATCTCTTTCATCCAAATTTGACAAAATGGGTTAAATTTTGAGAATTTCAGATTTTGATTGCGATTAATTCTCCTAAGTGTCCAGAGTATAAAAAGGTATGACTTTTTAAGATATCGCTTTTCATTTGGCTGAGTTATGATCAGTCAAAGTTGGGGAAAATGTGACAATTTTAAATATTGAGCTGTCGACCACATATCTCTTTCATCCAAATTTGACAAAATGGGTTCAATTTTGAGAATTTCAGATTTTGATTGCGATTAATTCTCCTAAGTGTCCAGAGTATAAAAAGGTATGACTTTTTTAGATATCGCTTCATTTGGCTAAGTTGTGATCAGTCAAAGTTGGGGAAAATTGTGAATTTTAAATATTGAGCTGTCGACCACATATCTCTTTCATCCAAATTTGACAAAATGGGTTCAATTTTGAGAATTTCAGATTTTGATTGCGATTAATTCTCCTAAGTGTCCAGAGTATAAAAAAGGTATGACTTTTTTAAGATATCGCTTCATTTGGCTAAGTTATGATCAGTCAAAGTTGGGGAAAATTGTGAATTTTAAATATTGAGCTGTCGACCACATATCTCTTTCATCCAAATTTGACAAAATGGGTTCAATTTTGAGAATTTCAGATTTTGATTGCGATTAATTCTCCTAAGTGTCCAGAGTATAAAAAGGTATGACTTTTTTAAGATATCGCTTCATTTGCCTGAGTTATGATCACTCAAAGTTGGGGAAAATTGTGAATTTTAAATATTGAGCTGTCGACCACATATCTCTTTCATCCAAATTTGACAAAATGGGTTAAATTTTGAGAATTTCAGATTTTGAGTTGCGATTAATTCTCCTAAGTGTCCAGAGTATAAAAGGTATGACTTAAAATCGCTTCATTTGGCTGAGTTATGATCAGTCAAAGTTGGAAAATTGTGAATTTTAAATATTGAGCTGTCGCCACATATTTTTTCATCCAAATTTGACAAAATGGGTTCAATTTTGAGAATTAATTTTGATTGCGATTAATTCTCAAGAGTATAAAAAGGTATGACTTTTTTAAGATATCGCTTCATTTGGCTGAGTTATGATCAGTCAAAGTTGAGAAGATTGTGAATTTTAAATATTGAGCTGTCGACCACATATCTCTTTCATCCAAATTTGACAAAATGGGTTAAATTTTTGAGAATTTCAGATTTTGATTGCGATTAATTCTCCTAAGTGTCCAGAGTATAAAAAGGTATGACTTTTTAACATATCGCTTCATTTGGCTGAGTTATGATCAGTCAAAGTTGGGGAAAATTGTGAATTTTAAATATTGAGCTGTCGACCACATATCTCTTTCATCCAAATTTGACAAAATGGGTTCAATTTTGAGAATTTCAGATTTTGATTGCGATTAATTCTCCTAAGTGTCCAGAGTATAAAAAGGTATGACTTTTTAAGATATCGCTTCATTTGGCTGAGTTATGATCAGTCAAAGTTGGGGAAAATTGTGAATTTTAAATATTGAGCTGTCGACCACATATCTCTTTCATCCAAATTTGACAAAATGGGTCCAATTTTGAGAATTTCAGATTTTGATTGCGATTAATTCTCCTAAGTGTCCAGAGTATAAAAAGGTATGACTTTTTAAGATATCGCTTCATTTGGCTGAGTTATGATCAGTCAAAGTTGGGGAAAATTGTGAATTTTAAATATTGAGCTGTCGACCACATATCTCTTTCATCCAAATTTGATAAAATGGGTTCAATTTTGAGAATTTCAGATTTTGATTGCGATTAATTCTCCTAAGTGTCCAGAGTATAAAAAGGTATGACTTTTTAAGATATCGCTTCATTTGGCTGAGTTATGATCAGTCAAAGTTGGGGAAAATTGTGAATTTTAAATATTGAGCTGTCGACCACATATCTCTTTCATCCAAATTTGACAAAATGGGTTCAATTTTGAGAATTTCAGATTTTGATTGCGTTTAATTCTCCTAAGTGTCCAGAGTATAAAAAGGTATGACTTTTTAAGATATCGCTTCATTTGGCTGAGTTATGATCAGTCAAAGTTGGGGAAAATTGTGAATTTTAAATATTGAGCTGTCGACCACATATCTCTTTCATCCAAATTTGACAAAATGGGTTCAATTTTGAGAATTTCAGATTTTGATTGCGATTAATTCTCCTAAGTGTCCAGAGTATAAAAAAGGTATGACTTTTTAAGATATCGCTTCATTTGGCTGAGTTATGATCAGTCAAAGTTGGGGAAAATTGTGAATTTTAAATATTGAGCTGTCGACCACATATCTCTTTCATCCAAATTTGACAAAATGGGTTCAATTTTTGAGAATTTCAGATTTTGATTGCGATTAATTCTCCTAAGTGTCCAGAGTATAAAAAGGTATGACTTTTTAAGATATCGCTTCATTTGGCTGAGTTATGATCAGTCAAAGTTGGGGAAAATTGTGAATTTTAAATATTGAGCTGTCGACCACATATCTCTTTCATCCAAATTTGACAAAATGGGTTCAATTTTGAGAATTTCAGATTTTGATTGCGATTAATTCTCCTAAGTGTCCAGAGTATAAAAAGGTATGACTTTTTAAGATATCGCTTCATTTGGCTGAGTTATGATCAGTCAAAGTTGGGGAAAATTGTGAATTTTAAATATTGAGCTGTCGACCACATATCTCTTTCATCCAAATTTGACAAAATGGGTTAAATTTTGAGAATTTCAGATTTTGATTGCGATTAATTCTCCTAAGTGTCCAGAGTAGTAAAAAGGTATGACTTTTTTAAGATATCGCTTCATTTGGCTGAGTTATGATCAGTCAAAGTTGGGGAAAATTGTGAATTTTAAATATTGAGCTGTCGACCACATATCTCTTTCATCCAAATTTGACAAAATGGGTTCAATTTTGAGAATTTCAGATTTTGATTGCGATTAATTCTCCTAAGTGTCCAGAGTATAAAAAAGGTATGACTTTTTAAGATATCGCTTCATTTGGCTGAGTTATGATCAGTCAAAGTTGGGGAAAATTGTGAATTTTAAATATTGAGCTGTCGACCACATATCTCTTTCATCCAAATTTGACAAAATGGGTTCAATTTTGAGAATTTCAGATTTTGATTGCGATTAATTCTCCTAAGTGTCCAGAGTATAAAAAGGTATGACTTTTTTAAGATATCGCTTCATTTGGCTGAGTTATGATCAGTCAAAGTTGGGGAAAATTGTGAATTTTAAATATTGAGCTGTCGACCACATATCTCTTTCATCCAAATTTGACAAAATGGGTTCAATTTTGAGAATTTCAGATTTTGATTGCGATTAATTCTCCTAAGTGTCCAGAGTATAAAAAAGGTATGACTTTTTAAGATATCGCTTCATTTGGCTGAGTTATGATCAGTCAAAGTTGGGGAAAATTGTGAATTTTAAATATTGAGCTGTCGACCACATATCTCTTTCATCCAAATTTGACAAAATGGGTTCAATTTTGAGAATTTCAGATTTTGATTGCGATTAATTCTCCTAAGTGTCCAGAGTATAAAAAGGTATGACTTTTTAAGATATCGCTTCATTTGCCTGAGTTATGATCAGTCAAAGTTGGGGAAAATTGTGAATTTTAAATATTGAGCTGTCGACCACATATCTCTTTCATCCAAATTTGACAAAATGGGTTTTTGAGAGGTATGTTAAGATTTTTTAATATTGGGCCGCAAAATGGGTTCAATTTTGAGAATTTCAGATTTTGATTGCGATTAATTCTCCTAAGTGTCCAGAGTATAAAAAGGTATGACTTTTTAAGATATCGCTTCATTTGCCTGAGTTATGATCAGTCAAAGTTGGGGAAAATTGTGAATTTTAAATATTGAGCTGTCGACCACATATCTCTTTCATCCAAATTTGACAAAATGGGTTAAATTTTGAGAATTTCAGATTTTGATTGCGATTAATTCTCCTAAGTGTCCAGAGTATAAAAAGGTATGACTTTTTAAGATATCGCTTCATTTGGCTGAGTTATGATCAGTCAAAGTTGGGGAAAATTGTGAATTTTAAATATTGAGCTATCGACCACATATCTCTTTCATCCAAATTTGACAAAATGGGTTCAATTTTGAGAATTTCAGATTTTGATTGCGATTAATTCTCCTAAGTGTCCAGAGTATAAAAAGGTATGATTTTTTAAGATATCGCTTCATTTGGCTGAGTTATGATCAGTCAAAGTTGGGGAAAATTGTGAATTTTAAATATTGAGCTGTCGACCACATATCTCTTTCATCCAAATTTGACAAAATGGGTTCAATTTTGAGAATTTCAGATTTTGATTGCGATTAATTCTCCTAAGTGTCCAGAGTATAAAAAGGTATGACTTTTTAAGATATCGCTTCATTTGGCTGAGTTATGATCAGTCAATGTTGGGGAAAATTGTGAATTTTAAATATTGAGCTGTCGACCACATATCTCTTTCATCCAAATTTGACAAAATGGGTTCAATTTTGAGAATTTCAGATTTTGATTGCGATTAATTCTCCTAAGTGTCCAGAGTATAAAAAGGTATGACTTTTTAAGATATCGCTTCATTTGGCTGAGTTATGATCAGTCAAAGTTGAGGAAAATTGTGAATTTTAAATATTGAGCTGTCGACCACATATCTCTTTCATCCAAATTTGACAAAATGGGTTCAATTTTGAGAATTTCAGATTTTGATTGCGATTAATTCTCCTAAGTGTCCAGAGTATAAAAAGGTATGACTTTTTAAGATATCGCTTCAGTTGGCTGAGTTATGATCAGTCAAAGTTGGGGAAAATTGTGAATTTTAAATATTGAGCTGTCGACCACATATCTCTTTCATCCAAATTTGACAAAATGGGTTAAATTTTGAGAATTTCAGATTTTGATTGCGATTAATTCTCCTAAGAGTCCAGAGTATAAAAAGGTATGACTTTTTAAGATATCGCTTCATTTGGCTGAGTTATGATCAGCCAAAGTTGGGGAAAATTGTGAATTTTAAATATTGAGCTGTCGACCACATATCTCTTTCATCCAAATTTGACAAAATGGGTTAAATTTTGAGAATTTCAGATTTTGATTGCGATTAATTCTCCTAAGTGTCCAGAGTATAAAAAGGTATGACTTCTTAAGATATCGCTTCATTTGGCTGAGTTATGATCAGTCAAAGTTGGGGAAAATTGTGAATTTTAAATATTGAGCTGTCGACCACATATCTCTTTCATCCAAATTTGACAAAATGGGTTCAATTTTGAGAATTTCAGATTTTGATTGCGATTAATTCTCCTAAGTGTCCAGAGTATAAAAAGGTATGACTTTTTAAGATATCGCTTCATTTGCCTGAGTTATGATCACTCAAAGTTGGGGAAAATTGTGAATTTTAAATATTGAGCTGTCGACCACATATCTCTTTCATTCAAATTTGACAAAATGGGTTAAATTTTGAGAATTTCAGATTTTGATTGCGATTAATTCTCCTAAGTGTCCAGAGTATAAAAAGGTATGACTTTTTAAGATATCGCTTCATTTGGCTGAGTTATGATCAGTCAAAGTTGGGGAAAATTGTGAATTTTAAATATTGAGCTGTCGACCACATATCTCTTTCATCCAAATTTGACAAAATGGGTTAAATTTTGAGAATTTCAGATTTTGATTGCGATTAATTCTCCTAAGTGTCCAGAGTATAAAAAGGTATGACTTTTTAAGATATCGCTTCATTTGGCTGAGTTATGATCAGTCAAAGTTGGGGAAAATTGTGAATTTTAAGTATTGAGCTGTCGACCACATATCTCTTTCATCCAAATTTGACAAAATGGGTTCAATTTTGAGAATTTCAGATTTTGATTGCGATTAATTCTCCTAAGTGTCCAGAGTATAAAAAGGTATGACTTTTTAACATATCGCTTCATTTGGCTGAGTTATGATCAGTCAAAGTTGGGGAAAATTGTGAATTTTAAATATTGAGCTGTCGACCACATATCTCTTTCATCCAAATTTGACAAAATGGGTTCAATTTTGAGAATTTCAGATTTTGATTGCGATTAATTCTCCTAAGTGTCCAGAGTATAAAAAGGTATGACTTTTTAAGATATCGCTTCATTTGGCTGAGTTATGATCAGTCAAAGTTGGGGAAAATTGTGAATTTTAAATATTGAGCTGTCGACCACATATCTCTTTCATCCAAATTTGACAAAATGGGTTCAATTTTGAGAATTTCAGATTTTGATTGCGATTAATTCTCCTAAGTGTCCAGAGTATAAAAAGGTATGACTTTTTAAGATATCGCTTCAGTTGGCTGAGTTATGATCAGTCAAAGTTGGGGAAAATTGTGAATTTTAAATATTGAGCTGTCGACCACATATCTCTTTCATCCAAATTTGACAAAATGGGTTAAATTTTGAGAATTTCAGATTTTGATTGCGATTAATTCTCCTAAGTGTCCAGAGTATAAAAAGGTATGACTTTTTAAGATATCGCTTCATTTGGCTGAGTTATGATCAGCCAAAGTTGGGGAAAATTGTGAATTTTAAATATTGAGCTGTCGACCACATATCTCTTTCATCCAAATTTGACAAAATAGGTTAAATTTTGAGAATTTCAGATTTTGATTGCGATTAATTCTCCTAAGTGTCCAGAGTATAAAAAGGTATGACTTTTTAAGATATCGCTTCATTTGCCTGAGTTATGATCAGTCAAAGTTGGGGAAAATTGTGAATTTTAAATATTGAGCTGTCGACCACATATCTCTTTCATCCAAATTTGACAAAATGGGTTCAATTTTGAGAATTTCAGATTTTGATTGCGATTAATTCTCCTAAGTGTCCAGAGTATAAAAAGGTATGACTTTTTAAGATATCGCTTCATTTGGCTGAGTTATGATCAGTCAAAGTTGGGGAAAATTGTGAATTTTAAATATTGAGCTGTCGACCACATATCTCTTTCATCCAAATTTGACAAAATGGGTTCAATTTTGAGAATTTCAGATTTTGATTGCGATTAATTCTCCTAAGTGTCCAGAGTATAAAAAGGTATGACTTTTTAAGATATCGCTTCAGTTGGCTGAGTTATGATCAGTCAAAGTTGGGGAAAATTGTGAATTTTAAATATTGAGCTGTCGACCACATATCTCTTTCATCCAAATTTGACAAAATGGGTTAAATTTTGAGAATTTCAGATTTTGATTGCGATTAATTCTCCTAAGTGTCCAGAGTATAAAAAGGTATGACTTTTTAAGATATCGCTTCATTTGGCTGAGTTATGATCAGCCAAAGTTGGGGAAAATTGTGAATTTTAAATATTGAGCTGTCGACCACATATCTCTTTCATCCAAATTTGACAAAATGGGTTAAATTTTGAGAATTTCAGATTTTGATTGCGATTAATTCTCCTAAGTGTCCAGAGTATAAAAAGGTATGACTTTTTAAGATATCGCTTCATTTGGCTAAGTTATGATCAGTCAAAGTTGGGGAAAATTGTGAATTTTAAATATTGAGCTGTCGACCACATATCTCTTTCATCCAAATTTGACAAAATGGGTTCAATTTTGAGAATTTCAGATTTTGATTGCGATTAATTCTCCTAAGTGTCCAGAGTATAAAAAGGTATGACTTTTTAAGATATCGCTTCATTTGCCTGAGTTATGATCACTCAAAGTTGGGGAAAATTGTGAATTTTAAATATTGAGCTGTCGACCACATATCTCTTTCATCCAAATTTGACAAAATGGGTTAAATTTTGAGAATTTCAGATTTTGATTGCGATTAATTCTCCTAAGTGTCCAGAGTATAAAAAGGTATGACTTTTTAAGATATCGCTTCATTTGGCTGAGTTATGATCAGTCAAAGTTGGGGAAAATTGTGAATTTTAAATATTGAGCTGTCGACCACATATCTCTTTCATCCAAATTTGACAAAATGGGTTCAATTTTGAGAATTTCAGATTTTGATTGCGATTAATTCTCCTAAGTGTCCAGAGTATAAAAAGGTATGACTTTTTAAGATATCGCTTCATTTGGCTGAGTTATGATCAGTCAAAGTTGGGGAAAATTGTGAATTTTAAATATTGAGCTGTCGACCACATATCTCTTTCATCCAAATTTGACAAAATGGGTTAAATTTTGAGAATTTCAGATTTTGATTGCGATTAATTCTCCTAAGTGTCCAGAGTATAAAAAGGTATGACTTTTTAACATATCGCTTCATTTGGCTGAGTTATGATCAGTCAAAGTTGGGGAAAATTGTGAATTTTAAATATTGAGCTGTCGACCACATATCTCTTTCATCCAAATTTGACAAAATGGGTTCAATTTTGAGAATTTCAGATTTTGATTGCGATTAATTCTCCTAAGTGTCCAGAGTATAAAAAGGTATGACTTTTTAAGATATCGCTTCATTTGGCTGAGTTATGATCAGTCAAAGTTGGGGAAAATTGTGAATTTTAAATATTGAGCTGTCGACCACATATCTCTTTCATCCAAATTTGACAAAATGGGTCCAATTTTGAGAATTTCAGATTTTGATTGCGATTAATTCTCCTAAGTGTCCAGAGTATAAAAAGGTATGACTTTTTAAGATATCGCTTCATTTGGCTGAGTTATGATCAGTCAAAGTTGGGGAAAATTGTGAATTTTAAATATTGAGCTGTCGACCACATATCTCTTTCATCCAAATTTGATAAAATGGGTTCAATTTTGAGAATTTCAGATTTTGATTGCGATTAATTCTCCTAAGTGTCCAGAGTATAAAAAGGTATGACTTTTTAAGATATCGCTTCATTTGGCTGAGTTATGATCAGTCAAAGTTGGGGAAAATTGTGAATTTTAAATATTGAGCTGTCGACCACATATCTCTTTCATCCAAATTTGACAAAATGGGTTCAATTTTGAGAATTTCAGATTTTGATTGCGTTTAATTCTCCTAAGTGTCCAGAGTATAAAAAGGTATGACTTTTTAAGATATCGCTTCATTTGGCTAAGTTATGATCAGTCAAAGTTGGGGAAAATTGTGAATTTTAAATATTGAGCTGTCGACCACATATCTCTTTCATCCAAATTTGACAAAATGGGTTCAATTTTGAGAATTTCAGATTTTGATTGCGATTAATTCTCCTAAGTGTCCAGAGTATAAAAAGGTATGACTTTTTAAGATATCGCTTCATTTGCCTGAGTTATGATCACTCAAAGTTGGGGAAAATTGTGAATTTTAAATATTGAGCTGTCGACCACATATCTCTTTCATCCAAATTTGACAAAATGGGTTAAATTTTGAGAATTTCAGATTTTGATTGCGATTAATTCTCCTAAGTGTCCAGAGTATAAAAAGGTATGACTTTTTAAGATATCGCTTCATTTGGCTGAGTTATGATCAGTCAAAGTTGGGGAAAATTGTGAATTTTAAATATTGAGCTGTCGACCACATATCTCTTTCATCCAAATTTGACAAAATGGGTTCAATTTTGAGAATTTCAGATTTTGATTGCGATTAATTCTCCTAAGTGTCCAGAGTATAAAAAGGTATGACTTTTTAAGATATCGCTTCATTTGGCTGAGTTATGATCAGTCAAAGTTGGGGAAAATTGTGAATTTTAAATATTGAGCTGTCGACCACATATCTCTTTCATCCAAATTTGACAAAATGGGTTAAATTTTGAGAATTTCAGATTTTGATTGCGATTAATTCTCCTAAGTGTCCAGAGTATAAAAAGGTATGACTTTTTAACATATCGCTTCATTTGGCTGAGTTATGATCAGTCAAAGTTGGGGAAAATTGTGAATTTTAAATATTGAGCTGTCGACCACATATCTCTTTCATCCAAATTTGACAAAATGGGTTCAATTTTGAGAATTTCAGATTTTGATTGCGATTAATTCTCCTAAGTGTCCAGAGTATAAAAAGGTATGACTTTTTAAGATATCGCTTCATTTGGCTGAGTTATGATCAGTCAAAGTTGGGGAAAATTGTGAATTTTAAATATTGAGCTGTCGACCACATATCTCTTTCATCCAAATTTGACAAAATGGGTCCAATTTTGAGAATTTCAGATTTTGATTGCGATTAATTCTCCTAAGTGTCCAGAGTATAAAAAGGTATGACTTTTTAAGATATCGCTTCATTTGGCTGAGTTATGATCAGTCAAAGTTGGGGAAAATTGTGAATTTTAAATATTGAGCTGTCGACCACATATCTCTTTCATCCAAATTTGACAAAATGGGTTCAATTTTGAGAATTTCAGATTTTGATTGCGATTAATTCTCCTAAGTGTCCAGAGTATAAAAAGGTATGACTTTTTAAGATATCGCTTCATTTGGCTGAGTTATGATCAGTCAAAGTTGGGGAAAATTGTGAATTTTAAATATTGAGCTGTCGACCACATATCTCTTTCATCCAAATTTGACAAAATGGGTTCAATTTTGAGAATTTCAGATTTTGATTGCGTTTAATTCTCCTAAGTGTCCAGAGTATAAAAAGGTATGACTTTTTAAGATATCGCTTCATTTGGCTGAGTTATGATCAGTCAAAGTTGGGGAAAATTGTGAATTTTAAATATTGAGCTGTCGACCACATATCTCTTTCATCCAAATTTGACAAAATGGGTTCAATTTTGAGAATTTCAGATTTTGATTGCGATTAATTCTCCTAAGTGTCCAGAGTATAAAAAGGTATGACTTTTTTAAGATATCGCTTCATTTGGCTGAGTTATGATCAGTCAAAGTTGGGGAAAATTGTGAATTTTAAATATTGAGCTGTCGACCACATATCTCTTTCATCCAAATTTGACAAAATGGGTTCAATTTTGAGAATTTCAGATTTTGATTGCGATTAATTCTCCTAAGTGTCCAGAGTATAAAAAGGTATGACTTTTTAAGATATCGCTTCATTTGGCTGAGTTATGATCAGTCAAAGTTGGGGAAAATTGTGAATTTTAAATATTGAGCTGTCGACCACATATCTCTTTCATCCAAATTTGACAAAATGGGTTCAATTTTGAGAATTTCAGATTTTGATTGCGATTAATTCTCCTAAGTGTCCAGAGTATAAAAAGGTATGACTTTTTAAGATATCGCTTCATTTGGCTGAGTTATGATCAGTCAAAGTTGGGGAAAATTGTGAATTTTAAATATTGAGCTGTCGACCACATATCTCTTTCATCCAAATTTGACAAAATGGGTTAAATTTTGAGAATTTCAGATTTTGATTGCGATTAATTCTCCTAAGTGTCCAGAGTATAAAAAGGTATGACTTTTTTAAGATATCGCTTCATTTGGCTGAGTTATGATCAGTCAAAGTTGGGGAAAATTGTGAATTTTAAATATTGAGCTGTCGACCACATATCTCTTTCATCCAAATTTGACAAAATGGGTTCAATTTTGAGAATTTCAGATTTTGATTGCGATTAATTCTCCTAAGTGTCCAGAGTATAAAAAGGTATGACTTTTTAAGATATCGCTTCATTTGGCTGAGTTATGATCAGTCAAAGTTGGGGAAAATTGTGAATTTTAAATATTGAGCTGTCGACCACATATCTCTTTCATCCAAATTTGACAAAATGGGTTCAATTTTGAGAATTTCAGATTTTGATTGCGATTAATTCTCCTAAGTGTCCAGAGTATAAAAAGGTATGACTTTTTAAGATATCGCTTCATTTGGCTGAGTTATGATCAGTCAAAGTTGGGGAAAATTGTGAATTTTAAATATTGAGCTGTCGACCACATATCTCTTTCATCCAAATTTGACAAAATGGGTTCAATTTTGAGAATTTCAGATTTTGATTGCGATTAATTCTCCTAAGTGTCCAGAGTATAAAAAGGTATGACTTTTTAAGATATCGCTTCATTTGGCTGAGTTATGATCAGTCAAAGTTGGGGAAAATTGTGAATTTTAAATATTGAGCTGTCGACCACATATCTCTTTCATCCAAATTTGACAAAATGGGTTCAATTTTGAGAATTTCAGATTTTGATTGCGATTAATTCTCCTAAGTGTCCAGAGTATAAAAAGGTATGACTTTTTAAGATATCGCTTCATTTGGCTGAGTTATGATCAGTCAAAGTTGGGGAAAATTGTGAATTTTAAATATTGAGCTGTCGACCACATATCTCTTTCATCCAAATTTGACAAAATGGGTTAAATTTTGAGAATTTCAGATTTTGATTGCGATTAATTCTCCTAAGTGTCCAGAGTATAAAAAGGTATGACTTTTTAAGATATCGCTTCATTTGGCTGAGTTATGATCAGTCAAAGTTGGGGAAAATTGTGAATTTTAAATATTGAGCTGTCGACCACATATCTCTTTCATCCAAATTTGACAAAATGGGTTCAATTTTGAGAATTTCAGATTTTGATTGCGATTAATTCTCCTAAGTGTCCAGAGTATAAAAAGGTATGACTTTTTAAGATATCGCTTCATTTGGCTGAGTTATGATCAGTCAAAGTTGGGGAAAATTGTGAATTTTAAATATTGAGCTGTCGACCACATATCTCTTTCATCCAAATTTGACAAAATGGGTTCAATTTTGAGAATTTCAGATTTTGATTGCGATTAATTCTCCTAAGTGTCCAGAGTATAAAAAGGTATGACTTTTTAAGATATCGCTTCATTTGGCTGAGTTATGATCAGTCAAAGTTGGGGAAAATTGTGAATTTTAAATATTGAGCTGTCGACCACATATCTCTTTCATCCAAATTTGACAAAATGGGTTCAATTTTGAGAATTTCAGATTTTGATTGCGATTAATTCTCCTAAGTGTCCAGAGTATAAAAAGGTATGACTTTTTAAGATATCGCTTCATTTGGCTGAGTTATGATCAGTCAAAGTTGGGGAAAATTGTGAATTTTAAATATTGAGCTGTCGACCACATATCTCTTTCATCCAAATTTGACAAAATGGGTTCAATTTTGAGAATTTCAGATTTTGATTGCGATTAATTCTCCTAAGTGTCCAGAGTATAAAAAGGTATGACTTTTTAAGATATCGCTTCATTTGGCTGAGTTATGATCAGTCAAAGTTGGGGAAAATTGTGAATTTTAAATATTGAGCTGTCGACCACATATCTCTTTCATCCAAATTTGACAAAATGGGTTAAATTTTGAGAATTTCAGATTTTGATTGCGATTAATTCTCCTAAGTGTCCAGAGTATAAAAAGGTATGACTTTTTAAGATATCGCTTCATTTGGCTGAGTTATGATCAGTCAAAGTTGGGGAAAATTGTGAATTTTAAATATTGAGCTGTCGACCACATATCTCTTTCATCCAAATTTGACAAAATGGGTTCAATTTTGAGAATTTCAGATTTTGATTGCGATTAATTCTCCTAAGTGTCCAGAGTATAAAAAGGTATGACTTTTTAAGATATCGCTTCATTTGGCTGAGTTATGATCAGTCAAAGTTGGGGAAAATTGTGAATTTTAAATATTGAGCTGTCGACCACATATCTCTTTCATCCAAATTTGACAAAATGGGTTCAATTTTGAGAATTTCAGATTTTGATTGCGATTAATTCTCCTAAGTGTCCAGAGTATAAAAAGGTATGACTTTTTTAAGATATCGCTTCATTTGGCTGAGTTATGATCAGTCAAAGTTGGGGAAAATTGTGAATTTTAAATATTGAGCTGTCGACCACATATCTCTTTCATCCAAATTTGACAAAATGGGTTCAATTTTGAGAATTTCAGATTTTGATTGCGATTAATTCTCCTAAGTGTCCAGAGTATAAAAAGGTATGACTTTTTAAGATATCGCTTCATTTGGCTGAGTTATGATCAGTCAAAGTTGGGGAAAATTGTGAATTTTAAATATTGAGCTGTCGACCACATATCTCTTTCATCCAAATTTGACAAAATGGGTTCAATTTTGAGAATTTCAGATTTTGATTGCGATTAATTCTCCTAAGTGTCCAGAGTATAAAAAGGTATGACTTTTTAAGATATCGCTTCATTTGGCTGAGTTATGATCAGTCAAAGTTGGGGAAAATTGTGAATTTTAAATATTGAGCTGTCGACCACATATCTCTTTCATCCAAATTTGACAAAATGGGTTCAATTTTGAGAATTTCAGATTTTGATTGCGATTAATTCTCCTAAGTGTCCAGAGTATAAAAAGGTATGACTTTTTAAGATATCGCTTCATTTGGCTGAGTTATGATCAGTCAAAGTTGGGGAAAATTGTGAATTTTAAATATTGAGCTGTCGACCACATATCTCTTTCATCCAAATTTGACAAAATGGGTTCAATTTTGAGAATTTCAGATTTTGATTGCGATTAATTCTCCTAAGTGTCCAGAGTATAAAAAGGTATGACTTTTTTAAGATATCGCTTCATTTGGCTGAGTTATGATCAGTCAAAGTTGGGGAAAATTGTGAATTTTAAATATTGAGCTGTCGACCACATATCTCTTTCATCCAAATTTGACAAAATGGGTTCAATTTTGAGAATTTCAGATTTTGATTGCGATTAATTCTCCTAAGTGTCCAGAGTATAAAAAGGTATGACTTTTTAAGATATCGCTTCATTTGGCTGAGTTATGATCAGTCAAAGTTGGGGAAAATTGTGAATTTTAAATATTGAGCTGTCGACCACATATCTCTTTCATCCAAATTTGACAAAATGGGTTCAATTTTGAGAATTTCAGATTTTGATTGCGATTAATTCTCCTAAGTGTCCAGAGTATAAAAAGGTATGACTTTTTAAGATATCGCTTCATTTGGCTGAGTTATGATCAGTCAAAGTTGGGGAAAATTGTGAATTTTAAATATTGAGCTGTCGACCACATATCTCTTTCATCCAAATTTGACAAAATGGGTTCAATTTTGAGAATTTCAGATTTTGATTGCGATTAATTCTCCTAAGTGTCCAGAGTATAAAAAGGTATGACTTTTTAAGATATCGCTTCATTTGGCTGAGTTATGATCAGTCAAAGTTGGGAAAAATTGTGAATTTTAAATATTGAGCTGTCGACCACATATCTCTTTCATCCAAATTTGACAAAATGGGTTCAATTTTGAGAATTTCAGATTTTGATTGCGATTAATTCTCCTAAGTGTCCAGAGTATAAAAAGGTATGACTTTTTAAGATATCGCTTCATTTGGCTGAGTTATGATCAGTCAAAGTTGGGGAAAATTGTGAATTTTAAATATTGAGCTGTCGACCACATATCTCTTTCATCCAAATTTGACAAAATGGGTTCAATTTTGAGAATTTCAGATTTTGATTGCGATTAATTCTCCTAAGTGTCCAGAGTATAAAAAGGTATGACTTTTTAAGATATCGCTTCATTTGGCTGAGTTATGATCAGTCAAAGTTGGGGAAAATTGTGAATTTTAAATATTGAGCTGTCGACCACATATCTCTTTCATCCAAATTTGACAAAATGGGTTCAATTTTGAGAATTTCAGATTTTGATTGCGATTAATTCTCCTAAGTGTCCAGAGTATAAAAAGGTATGACTTTTTAAGATATCGCTTCATTTGGCTGAGTTATGATCAGTCAAAGTTGGGGAAAATTGTGAATTTTAAATATTGAGCTGTCGACCACATATCTCTTTCATCCAAATTTGACAAAATGGGTTCAATTTTGAGAATTTCAGATTTTGATTGCGATTAATTCTCCTAAGTGTCCAGAGTATAAAAAGGTATGACTTTTTAAGATATCGCTTCATTTGGCTGAGTTATGATCAGTCAAAGTTGGGGAAAATTGTGAATTTTAAATATTGAGCTGTCGACCACATATCTCTTTCATCCAAATTTGACAAAATGGGTTCAATTTTGAGAATTTCAGATTTTGATTGCGATTAATTCTCCTAAGTGTCCAGAGTATAAAAAGGTATGACTTTTTTAAGATATCGCTTCATTTGGCTGAGTTATGATCAGTCAAAGTTGGGGAAAATTGTGAATTTTAAATATTGAGCTGTCGACCACATATCTCTTTCATCCAAATTTGACAAAATGGGTTCAATTTTGAGAATTTCAGATTTTGATTGCGATTAATTCTCCTAAGTGTCCAGAGTATAAAAAGGTATGACTTTTTAAGATATCGCTTCATTTGGCTGAGTTATGATCAGTCAAAGTTGGGGAAAATTGTGAATTTTAAATATTGAGCTGTCGACCACATATCTCTTTCATCCAAATTTGACAAAATGGGTTCAATTTTGAGAATTTCAGATTTTGATTGCGATTAATTCTCCTAAGTGTCCAGAGTATAAAAAGGTATGACTTTTTAAGATATCGCTTCATTTGGCTGAGTTATGATCAGTCAAAGTTGGGGAAAATTGTGAATTTTAAATATTGAGCTGTCGACCACATATCTCTTTCATCCAAATTTGACAAAATGGGTTCAATTTTGAGAATTTCAGATTTTGATTGCGATTAATTCTCCTAAGTGTCCAGAGTATAAAAAGGTATGACTTTTTAAGATATCGCTTCATTTGGCTGAGTTATGATCAGTCAAAGTTGGGGAAAATTGTGAATTTTAAATATTGAGCTGTCGACCACATATCTCTTTCATCCAAATTTGACAAAATGGGTTCAATTTTGAGAATTTCAGATTTTGATTGCGATTAATTCTCCTAAGTGTCCAGAGTATAAAAAGGTATGACTTTTTAAGATATCGCTTCATTTGGCTGAGTTATGATCAGTCAAAGTTGGGGAAAATTGTGAATTTTAAATATTGAGCTGTCGACCACATATCTCTTTCATCCAAATTTGACAAAATGGGTTCAATTTTGAGAATTTCAGATTTTGATTGCGATTAATTCTCCTAAGTGTCCAGAGTAAAAAAAGGTATGACTTTTTAAGATATCGCTTCATTTGGCTGAGTTATGATCAGTCAAAGTTGGGGAAAATTGTGAATTTTAAATATTGAGCTGTCGACCACATATCTCTTTCATCCAAATTTGACAAAATGGGTTCAATTTTGAGAATTTCAGATTTTGATTGCGATTAATTCTCCTAAGTGTCCAGAGTATAAAAAGGTATGACTTTTTAAGATATCGCTTCATTTGGCTGAGTTATGATCAGTCAAAGTTGGGGAAAATTGTGAATTTTAAATATTGAGCTGTCGACCACATATCTCTTTCATCCAAATTTGACAAAATGGGTTCAATTTTGAGAATTTCAGATTTTGATTGCGATTAATTCTCCTAAGTGTCCAGAGTATAAAAAGGTATGACTTTTTAAGATATCGCTTCATTTGGCTGAGTTATGATCAGTCAAAGTTGGGGAAAATTGTGAATTTTAAATATTGAGCTGTCGACCACATATCTCTTTCATCCAAATTTGACAAAATGGGTTCAATTTTGAGAATTTCAGATTTTGATTGCGATTAATTCTCCTAAGTGTCCAGAGTTAAAAAGGTATGACTTTTTAAGATATCGCTTCATTTGGCTGAGTTATGATCAGTCAAAGTTGGGGAAAATTGTGAATTTTAAATATTGAGCTGTCGACCACATATCTCTTTCATCCAAATTTGACAAAATGGGTTCAATTTTGAGAATTTCAGATTTTGATTGCGATTAATTCTCCTAAGTGTCCAGAGTATAAAAAGGTATGACCTTTTTAAGATATCGCTTCATTTGGCTGAGTTATGATCAGTCAAAGTTGGGGAAAATTGTGAATTTTAAATATTGAGCTGTCGACCACATATCTCTTTCATCCAAATTTGACAAAATGGGTTCAAATTTTGAGAATTTCAGATTTTGATTGCGATTAATTCTCCTAAGTGTCCAGAGTAAAAAAAGGTATGACTTTTTAAGATATCGCTTCATTTGGCTGAGTTATGATCAGTCAAAGTTGGGGAAAATTGTGAATTTTAAATATTGAGCTGTCGACCACATATCTCTTTCATCCAAATTTGACAAAATGGGTTCAATTTTGAGAATTTCAGATTTTGATTGCGATTAATTCTCCTAAGTGTCCAGAGTATAAAAAGGTATGACTTTTTAAGATATCGCTTCATTTGGCTGAGTTATGATCAGTCAAAGTTGGGGAAAATTGTGAATTTTAAATATTGAGCTGTCGACCACATATCTCTTTCATCCAAATTTGACAAAATGGGTTCAATTTTGAGAATTTCAGATTTTGATTGCGATTAATTCTCCTAAGTGTCCAGAGTATAAAAAGGTATGACTTTTTAAGATATCGCTTCATTTGGCTGAGTTATGATCAGTCAAAGTTGGGGAAAATTGTGAATTTTAAATATTGAGCTGTCGACCACATATCTCTTTCATCCAAATTTGACAAAATGGGTTCAATTTTGAGAATTTCAGATTTTGATTGCGATTAATTCTCCTAAGTGTCCAGAGTATAAAAAGGTATGACTTTTTAAGATATCGCTTCATTTGGCTGAGTTATGATCAGTCAAAGTTGGGGAAAATTGTGAATTTTAAATATTGAGCTGTCGACCACATATCTCTTTCATCCAAATTTGACAAAATGGGTTCAATTTTGAGAATTTCAGATTTTGATTGCGATTAATTCTCCTAAGTGTCCAGAGTATAAAAAGGTATGACTTTTTAAGATATCGCTTCATTTGGCTGAGTTATGATCAGTCAAAGTTGGGGAAAATTGTGAATTTTAAATATTGAGCTGTCGACCACATATCTCTTTCATCCAAATTTGACAAAATGGGTTCAATTTTGAGAATTTCAGATTTTGATTGCGATTAATTCTCCTAAGTGTCCAGAGTATAAAAAGGTATGACTTTTTAAGATATCGCTTCATTTGGCTGAGTTATGATCAGTCAAAGTTGGGGAAAATTGTGAATTTTAAATATTGAGCTGTCGACCACATATCTCTTTCATCCAAATTTGACAAAATGGGTTCAATTTTGAGAATTTCAGATTTTGATTGCGATTAATTCTCCTAAGTGTCCAGAGTATAAAAAGGTATGACTTTTTAAGATATCGCTTCATTTGGCTGAGTTATGATCAGTCAAAGTTGGGGAAAATTGTGAATTTTAAATATTGAGCTGTCGACCACATATCTCTTTCATCCAAATTTGACAAAATGGGTTCAATTTTGAGAATTTCAGATTTTGATTGCGATTAATTCTCCTAAGTGTCCAGAGTATAAAAAGGTATGACTTTTTTAAGATATCGCTTCATTTGGCTGAGTTATGATCAGTCAAAGTTGGGGGAAAATTGTGAATTTTAAATATTGAGCTGTCGACCACATATCTCTTTCATCCAAATTTGACAAAATGGGTTCAATTTTGAGAATTTCAGTTTTGATTGCGATTAATTCTCCTCAGGTAAAAAAAGGTATGACTTTTTAAGATATCGCTTCATTTGGCTGAGTTATGATCAGTCAAAGTTGGGAAAAATGTGAATTTTAAATATTGAGCTGTCGACCACATATCTCTTTCATCCAAATTTGACAAAATGGGTTCAATTTTGAGAATTTCAGATTTTGATTGCGATTAATTCTCCTAAGTGTCCAGAGTATAAAAAGGTATGACTTTTTAAGATATCGCTTCATTTGGCTGAGTTATGATCAGTCAAAGTTGGGGAAAATAGTGAATTTTAAATATTGAGCTGTCGACCACATATCTCTTTCATCCAAATTTGACAAAATGGGTTCAATTTTGAGAATTTCAGATTTTGATTGCGATTAATTCTCCTAAGTGTCCAGAGTATAAAAAGGTATGACTTTTTAAGATATCGCTTCATTTGGCTGAGTTATGATCAGTCAAAGTTGGGGAAAATTGTGAATTTTAAATATTGAGCTGTCGACCACATATCTCTTTCATCCAAATTTGACAAAATGGGTTCAATTTTGAGAATTTCAGATTTTGATTGCGATTAATTCTCCTAAGTGTCCAGAGTATAAAAAGGTATGACTTTTTAAGATATCGCTTCATTTGGCTGAGTTATGATCAGTCAAAGTTGGGGAAAATTGTGAATTTTAAATATTGAGCTGTCGACCACATATCTCTTTCATCCAAATTTGACAAAATGGGTTCAATTTTGAGAATTTCAGATTTTGATTGCGATTAATTCTCCTAAGTGTCCAGAGTATAAAAAGGTATGACTTTTTAAGATATCGCTTCATTTGGCTGAGTTATGATCAGTCAAAGTTGGGGAAAATTGTGAATTTTAAATATTGAGCTGTCGACCACATATCTCTTTCATCCAAATTTGACAAAATGGGTTCAATTTTGAGAATTTCAGATTTTGATTGCGATTAATTCTCCTAAGTGTCCAGAGTATAAAAAGGTATGACTTTTTAAGATATCGCTTCATTTGGCTGAGTTATGATCAGTCAAAGTTGGGGAAAATTGTGAATTTTAAATATTGAGCTGTCGACCACATATCTCTTTCATCCAAATTTGACAAAATGGGTTCAATTTTGAGAATTTCAGATTTTGATTGCGATTAATTCTCCTAAGTGTCCAGAGTATAAAAAGGTATGACTTTTTAAGATATCGCTTCATTTGGCTGAGTTATGATCAGTCAAAGTTGGGGAAAATTGTGAATTTTAAATATTGAGCTGTCGACCACATATCTCTTTCATCCAAATTTGACAAAATGGGTTCAATTTTGAGAATTTCAGATTTTGATTGCGATTAATTCTCCTAAGTGTCCAGAGTATAAAAAGGTATGACTTTTTAAGATATCGCTTCATTTGGCTGAGTTATGATCAGTCAAAGTTGGGGAAAATTGTGAATTTTAAATATTGAGCTGTCGACCACATATCTCTTTCATCCAAATTTGACAAAATGGGTTCAATTTTGAGAATTTCAGATTTTGATTGCGATTAATTCTCCTAAGTGTCCAGAGTATAAAAAGGTATGACTTTTTAAGATATCGCTTCATTTGGCTGAGTTATGATCAGTCAAAGTTGGGGAAAATTGTGAATTTTAAATATTGAGCTGTCGACCACATATCTCTTTCATCCAAATTTGACAAAATGGGTTCAATTTTGAGAATTTCAGATTTTGATTGGCGATTAATTCTCCTAAGTGTCCAGAGTATAAAAAGGTATGACTTTTTAAGATATCGCTTCATTTGGCTGAGTTATGATCAGTCAAAGTTGGGGAAAATTGTGAATTTTAAATATTGAGCTGTCGACCACATATCTCTTTCATCCAAATTTGACAAAATGGGTTCAATTTTGAGAATTTCAAATTTTTATTGGGATTAATTTTCCTAAATTTCAGAGTATAAAAAGGTATGACTTTTTAAGATATCGCTTCATTTGGCTGAGTTATGATCAGTCAAAGTTGGGGAAAATTGTGAATTTTAAATATTGAGCTGTCGACCACATATCTCTTTCATCCAAATTTGACAAAATGGGTTCAATTTTGAGAATTTCAGATTTTGATTGCGATTAATTCTCCTAAGTGTCCAGAGTATAAAAAGGTATGACTTTTTTAAGATATCGCTTCATTTGGCTGAGTTATGATCAGTCAAAGTTGGGGAAAATTGTGAATTTTAAATATTGAGCTGTCGACCACATATCTCTTTCATCCAAATTTGACAAAATGGGTTAAATTTTGAGAATTTCAGATTTTGATTGCGATTAATTCTCCTAAGTGTCCAGAGTATAAAAAGGTATGACTTTTTAAGATATCGCTTCATTTGGCTGAGTTATGATCAGTCAAAGTTGGGGAAAATTGTGAATTTTAAATATTGAGCTGTCGACCACATATCTCTTTCATCCAAATTTGACAAAATGGGTTCAATTTTTGAGAATTTCAGATTTTGATTGCGATTAATTCTCCTAAGTGTCCAGAGTATAAAAAGGTATGACTTTTTAAGATATCGCTTCATTTGGCTGAGTTATGATCAGTCAAAGTTGGGGAAAATTGTGAATTTTAAATATTGAGCTGTCGACCACATATCTCTTTCATCCAAATTTGACAAAATGGGTTCAATTTTGAGAATTTCAGATTTTGATTGCGATTAATTCTCCTAAGTGTCCAGAGTATAAAAAGGTATGACTTTTTAAGATATCGCTTCATTTGGCTGAGTTATGATCAGTCAAAGTTGGGGAAAATTGTGAATTTTAAATATTGAGCTGTCGACCACATATCTCTTTCATCCAAATTTGACAAAATGGGTTCAATTTTGAGAATTTCAGATTTTGATTGCGATTAATTCTCCTAAGTGTCCAGAGTATAAAAAGGTATGACTTTTTAAGATATCGCTTCATTTGGCTGAGTTATGATCAGTCAAAGTTGGGGAAAATTGTGAATTTTAAATATTGAGCTGTCGACCACATATCTCTTTCATCCAAATTTGACAAAATGGGTTCAATTTTGAGAATTTCAGATTTTGATTGCGATTAATTCTCCTAAGTGTCCAGAGTATAAAAAGGTATGACTTTTTAAGATATCGCTTCATTTGGCTGAGTTATGATCAGTCAAAGTTGGGGAAAATTGTGAATTTTAAATATTGAGCTGTCGACCACATATCTCTTTCATCCAAATTTGACAAAATGGGTTCAATTTTGAGAATTTCAGATTTTGATTGCGATTAATTCTCCTAAGTGTCCAGAGTATAAAAAGGTATGACTTTTTAAGATATCGCTTCATTTGGCTGAGTTATGATCAGTCAAAGTTGGGGAAAATTGTGAATTTTAAATATTGAGCTGTCGACCACATATCTCTTTCATCCAAATTTGACAAAATGGGTTCAATTTTGAGAATTTCAGATTTTGATTGCGATTAATTCTCCTAAGTGTCCAGAGTATAAAAAGGTATGACTTTTTAAGATATCGCTTCATTTGGCTGAGTTATGATCAGTCAAAGTTGGGGAAAATTGTGAATTTTAAATATTGAGCTGTCGACCACATATCTCTTTCATCCAAATTTGACAAAATGGGTTCAATTTTGAGAATTTCAGATTTTGATTGCGATTAATTCTCCTAAGTGTCCAGAGTATAAAAAGGTATGACTTTTTAAGATATCGCTTCATTTGGTGAGTTATGATCAGTCAAAGTTGGGGAAAATTGTGAATTTTAAATATTGAGCTGTCGACCACATATCTCTTTCATCCAAATTTGACAAAATGGGTTCAATTTTGAGAATTTCAGATTTTGAGTTATGATCAGTCAAAGTTGGGGAAAATTGTGAATTTTAAATATTGAGCTGTCGACCACATATCTCTTTCATCCAAATTTGACAAAATGGGTTCAATTTTGAGAATTTCAGATTTTGATTGCGATTAATTCTCCTAAGTGTCCAGAGTATAAAAAGGTATGACTTTTTAAGATATCGCTTCATTTGGCTGAGTTATGATCAGTCAAAGTTGGGGAAAATTGTGAATTTTAAATATTGAGCTGTCGACCACATATCTCTTTCATCCAAATTTGACAAAATGGGTTCAATTTTGAGAATTTCAGATTTTGATTGCGATTAATTCTCCTAAGTGTCCAGAGTATAAAAAGGTATGACTTTTTAAGATATCGCTTCATTTGGCTGAGTTATGATCAGTCAAAGTTGGGGAAAATTGTGAATTTTAAATATTGAGCTGTCGACCACATATCTCTTTCATCCAAATTTGACAAAATGGGTTCAATTTTGAGAATTTCAGATTTTGATTGCGATTAATTCTCCTAAGTGTCCAGAGTATAAAAAGGTATGACTTTTTAAGATATCGCTTCATTTGGCTGAGTTATGATCAGTCAAAGTTGGGGAAAATTGTGAATTTTAAATATTGAGCTGTCGACCACATATCTCTTTCATCCAAATTTGACAAAATGGGTTCAATTTTGAGAATTTCAGATTTTGATTGCGATTAATTCTCCTAAGTGTCCAGAGTATAAAAAGGTATGACTTTTTAAGATATCGCTTCATTTGGCTGAGTTATGATCAGTCAAAGTTGGGGAAAATTGTGAATTTTAAATATTGAGCTGTCGACCACATATCTCTTTCATCCAAATTTGACAAAATGGGTTCAATTTTGAGAATTTCAGATTTTGATTGCGATTAATTCTCCTAAGTGTCCAGAGTATAAAAAGGTATGACTTTTTAAGATATCGCTTCATTTGGCTGAGTTATGATCAGTCAAAGTTGGGGAAAATTGTGAATTTTAAATATTGAGCTGTCGACCACATATCTCTTTCATCCAAATTTGACAAAATGGGTTCAATTTTGAGAATTTCAGATTTTGATTGCGATTAATTCTCCTAAGTGTCCAGAGTATAAAAAGGTATGACTTTTTAAGATATCGCTTCATTTGGCTGAGTTATGATCAGTCAAAGTTGGGGAAAATTGTGAATTTTAAATATTGAGCTGTCGACCACATATCTCTTTCATCCAAATTTGACAAAATGGGTTCAATTTTGAGAATTTCAGATTTTGATTGCGATTAATTCTCCTAAGTGTCCAGAGTATAAAAAGGTATGACTTTTTAAGATATCGCTTCATTTGGCTGAGTTATGATCAGTCAAAGTTGGGGAAAATTGTGAATTTTAAATATTGAGCTGTCGACCACATATCTCTTTCATCCAAATTTGACAAAATGGGTTCAATTTTGAGAATTTCAGATTTTGATTGCGATTAATTCTCCTAAGTGTCCAGAGTATAAAAAGGTATGACTTTTTAAGATATCGCTTCATTTGGCTGAGTTATGATCAGTCAAAGTTGGGGAAAATTGTGAATTTTAAATATTGAGCTGTCGACCACATATCTCTTTCATCCAAATTTGACAAAATGGGTTCAATTTTGAGAATTTCAGATTTTGATTGCGATTAATTCTCCTAAGTGTCCAGAGTATAAAAAGGTATGACTTTTTAAGATATCGCTTCATTTGGCTGAGTTATGATCAGTCAAAGTTGGGGAAAATTGTGAATTTTAAATATTGAGCTGTCGACCACATATCTCTTTCATCCAAATTTGACAAAATGGGTTCAATTTTGAGAATTTCAGATTTTGATTGCGATTAATTCTCCTAAGTGTCCAGAGTATAAAAAGGTATGACTTTTTAAGATATCGCTTCATTTGGCTGAGTTATGATCAGTCAAAGTTGGGGAAAATTGTGAATTTTAAATATTGAGCTGTCGACCACATATCTCTTTCATCCAAATTTGACAAAATGGGTTCAATTTTGAGAATTTCAGATTTTGATTGCGATTAATTCTCCTAAGTGTCCAGAGTATAAAAAGGTATGACTTTTTAAGATATCGCTTCATTTGGCTGAGTTATGATCAGTCAAAGTTGGGGAAAATTGTGAATTTTAAATATTGAGCTGTCGACCACATATCTCTTTCATCCAAATTTGACAAAATGGGTTCAATTTTGAGAATTTCAGATTTTGATTGCGATTAATTCTCCTAAGTGTCCAGAGTATAAAAAGGTATGACTTTTTAAGATATCGCTTCATTTGGCTGAGTTATGATCAGTCAAAGTTGGGGAAAATTGTGAATTTTAAATATTGAGCTGTCGACCACATATCTCTTTCATCCAAATTTGACAAAATGGGTTCAATTTTGAGAATTTCAGATTTTGATTGCGATTAATTCTCCTAAGTGTCCAGAGTATAAAAAGGTATGACTTTTTAAGATATCGCTTCATTTGGCTGAGTTATGATCAGTCAAAGTTGGGGAAAATTGTGAATTTTAAATATTGAGCTGTCGACCACATATCTCTTTCATCCAAATTTGACAAAATGGGTTCAATTTTGAGAATTTCAGATTTTGATTGCGATTAATTCTCCTAAGTGTCCAGAGTATAAAAAGGTATGACTTTTTAAGATATCGCTTCATTTGGCTGAGTTATGATCAGTCAAAGTTGGGGAAAATTGTGAATTTTAAATATTGAGCTGTCGACCACATATCTCTTTCATCCAAATTTGACAAAATGGGTTAAATTTTGAGAATTTCAGATTTTGATTGCGATTAATTCTCCTAAGTGTCCAGAGTATAAAAAGGTATGACTTTTTAAGATATCGCTTCATTTGGCTGAGTTATGATCAGTCAAAGTTGGGGAAAATTGTGAATTTTAAATATTGAGCTGTCGACCACATATCTCTTTCATCCAAATTTGACAAAATGGGTTCAATTTTGAGAATTTCAGATTTTGATTGCGATTAATTCTCCTAAGTGTCCAGAGTATAAAAAGGTATGACTTTTTAAGATATCGCTTCATTTGGCTGAGTTATGATCAGTCAAAGTTGGGGAAAATTGTGAATTTTAAATATTGAGCTGTCGACCACATATCTCTTTCATCCAAATTTGACAAAATGGGTTCAATTTTGAGAATTTCAGATTTTGATTGCGATTAATTCTCCTAAGTGTCCAGAGTATAAAAAGGTATGACTTTTTAAGATATCGCTTCATTTGGCTGAGTTATGATCAGTCAAAGTTGGGGAAAATTGTGAATTTTAAATATTGAGCTGTCGACCACATATCTCTTTCATCCAAATTTGACAAAATGGGTTCAATTTTGAGAATTTCAGATTTTGATTGCGATTAATTCTCCTAAGTGTCCAGAGTATAAAAAGGTATGACTTTTTAAGATATCGCTTCATTTGGCTGAGTTATGATCAGTCAAAGTTGGGGAAAATTGTGAATTTTAAATATTGAGCTGTCGACCACATATCTCTTTCATCCAAATTTGACAAAATGGGTTCAATTTTGAGAATTTCAGATTTTGATTGCGATTAATTCTCCTAAGTGTCCAGAGTATAAAAAGGTATGACTTTTTAAGATATCGCTTCATTTGGCTGAGTTATGATCAGTCAAAGTTGGGGAAAATTGTGAATTTTAAATATTGAGCTGTCGACCACATATCTCTTTCATCCAAATTTGACAAAATGGGTTAAATTTTGAGAATTTCAGATTTTGATTGCGATTAATTCTCCTAAGTGTCCAGAGTATAAAAAGGTATGACTTTTTAAGATATCGCTTCATTTGGCTGAGTTATGATCAGTCAAAGTTGGGGAAAATTGTGAATTTTAAATATTGAGCTGTCGACCACATATCTCTTTCATCCAAATTTGACAAAATGGGTTCAATTTTGAGAATTTCAGATTTTGATTGCGATTAATTCTCCTAAGTGTCCAGAGTATAAAAAGGTATGACTTTTTAAGATATCGCTTCATTTGGCTGAGTTATGATCAGTCAAAGTTGGGGAAAATTGTGAATTTTAAATATTGAGCTGTCGACCACATATCTCTTTCATCCAAATTTGACAAAATGGGTTCAATTTTGAGAATTTCAGATTTTGATTGCGATTAATTCTCCTAAGTGTCCAGAGTATAAAAAGGTATGACTTTTTAAGATATCGCTTCATTTGGCTGAGTTATGATCAGTCAAAGTTGGGGAAAATTGTGAATTTTAAATATTGAGCTGTCGACCACATATCTCTTTCATCCAAATTTGACAAAATGGGTTAAATTTTGAGAATTTCAGATTTTGATTGCGATTAATTCTCCTAAGTGTCCAGAGTATAAAAAGGTATGACTTTTTAAGATATCGCTTCATTTGGCTGAGTTATGATCAGTCAAAGTTGGGGAAAATTGTGAATTTTAAATATTGAGCTGTCGACCACATATCTCTTTCATCCAAATTTGACAAAATGGGTTAAATTTTGAGAATTTCAGATTTTGATTGCGATTAATTCTCCTAAGTGTCCAGAGTATAAAAAGGTATGACTTTTTAAGATATCGCTTCATTTGGCTGAGTTATGATCAGTCAAAGTTGGGGAAAATTGTGAATTTTAAATATTGAGCTGTCGACCACATATCTCTTTCATCCAAATTTGACAAAATGGGTTCAATTTTGAGAATTTCAGATTTTGATTGCGATTAATTCTCCTAAGTGTCCAGAGTATAAAAAGGTATGACTTTTTAAGATATCGCTTCATTTGGCTGAGTTATGATCAGTCAAAGTTGGGGAAAATTGTGAATTTTAAATATTGAGCTGTCGACCACATATCTCTTTCATCCAAATTTGACAAAATGGGTTAAATTTTGAGAATTTCAGATTTTGATTGCGATTAATTCTCCTAAGTGTCCAGAGTATAAAAAGGTATGACTTTTTAAGATATCGCTTCATTTGGCTGAGTTATGATCAGTCAAAGTTGGGGAAAATTGTGAATTTTAAATATTGAGCTGTCGACCACATATCTCTTTCATCCAAATTTGACAAAATGGGTTAAATTTTGAGAATTTCAGATTTTGATTGCGATTAATTCTCCTAAGTGTCCAGAGTATAAAAAGGTATGACTTTTTAAGATATCGCTTCATTTGGCTGAGTTATGATCAGTCAAAGTTGGGGAAAATTGTGAATTTTAAATATTGAGCTGTCGACCACATATCTCTTTCATCCAAATTTGACAAAATGGGTTCAATTTTGAGAATTTCAGATTTTGATTGCGATTAATTCTCCTAAGTGTCCAGAGTATAAAAAGGTATGACTTTTTAAGATATCGCTTCATTTGGCTGAGTTATGATCAGTCAAAGTTGGGGAAAATTGTGAATTTTAAATATTGAGCTGTCGACCACATATCTCTTTCATCCAAATTTGACAAAATGGGTTAAATTTTGAGAATTTCAGATTTTGATTGCGATTAATTCTCCTAAGTGTCCAGAGTATAAAAAGGTATGACTTTTTAAGATATCGCTTCATTTGGCTGAGTTATGATCAGTCAAAGTTGGGGAAAATTGTGAATTTTAAATATTGAGCTGTCGACCACATATCTCTTTCATCCAAATTTGACAAAATGGGTTCAATTTTGAGAATTTCAGATTTTGATTGCGATTAATTCTCCTAAGTGTCCAGAGTATAAAAAGGTATGACTTTTTAAGATATCGCTTCATTTGGCTGAGTTATGATCAGTCAAAGTTGGGGAAAATTGTGAATTTTAAATATTGAGCTGTCGACCACATATCTCTTTCATCCAAATTTGACAAAATGGGTTCAATTTTGAGAATTTCAGATTTTGATTGCGATTAATTCTCCTAAGTGTCCAGAGTATAAAAAGGTATGACTTTTTAAGATATCGCTTCATTTGGCTGAGTTATGATCAGTCAAAGTTGGGGAAAATTGTGAATTTTAAATATTGAGCTGTCGACCACATATCTCTTTTCATCCAAATTTGACAAGGTTGATTTTTAGATATTTCATTTGCTGAGTTATGTCAGTAAGTTGGGTATTTCATTTGGCTGAGTTCTGATCAGTCAAAGTTGGGGAAAATTGTGAATTTTAAATATTGAGCTGTCGACCACATATCTCTTTCATCCAAATTTGACAAAATGGGTTAAATTTTGAGAATTTCAGATTTTGATTGCGATTAATTCTCCTAAGTGTCCAGAGTATAAAAAGGTATGACTTTTTAAGATATCGCTTCATTTGGCTGAGTTATGATCAGTCAAAGTTGGGGAAAATTGTGAATTTTAAATATTGAGCTGTCGACCACATATCTCTTTCATCCAAATTTGACAAAATGGGTTCAATTTTGAGAATTTCAGATTTTGATTGCGATTAATTCTCCTAAGTGTCCAGAGTATAAAAAGGTATGACTTTTTAAGATATCGCTTCATTTGGCTGAGTTATGATCAGTCAAAGTTGGGGAAAATTGTGAATTTTAAATATTGAGCTGTCGACCACATATCTCTTTCATCCAAATTTGACAAAATGGGTTCAATTTTGAGAATTTCAGATTTTGATTGCGATTAATTCTCCTAAGTGTCCAGAGTATAAAAAGGTATGACTTTTTAAGATATCGCTTCATTTGGCTGAGTTCTGATCAGTCAAAGTTGGGGAAAATTGTGAATTTTAAATATTGAGCTGTCGACCACATATCTCTTTCATCCAAATTTGACAAAATGGGTTCAATTTTGAGAATTTCAGATTTTGATTGCGATTAATTCTCCTAAGTGTCCAGAGTATAAAAAGGTATGACTTTTTAAGATATCGCTTCATTTGGCTGAGTTATGATCAGTCAAAGTTGGGGAAAATTGTGAATTTTAAATATTGAGCTGTCGACCACATATCTCTTTCATCCAAATTTGACAAAATGGGTTAAATTTTTGAGAATTTCAGATTTTGATTGCGATTAATTCTCCTAAGTGTCCAGAGTATAAAAAGGTATGACTTTTTAAGATATCGCTTCATTTGGCTGAGTTATGATCAGTCAAAGTTGGGGAAAATTGTGAATTTTAAATATTGAGCTGTCGACCACATATCTCTTTCATCCAAATTTGACAAAATGGGTTCAATTTTGAGAATTTCAGATTTTGATTGCGATTAATTCTCCTAAGTGTCCAGAGTATAAAAAGGTATGACTTTTTAAGATATCGCTTCATTTGGCTAAGTTATGATCAGTCAAAGTTGGGGAAAATTGTGAATTTTAAATATTGAGCTGTCGACCACATATCTCTTTCATCCAAATTTGACAAAATGGGTTAAATTTTGAGAATTTCAGATTTTGATTGCGATTAATTCTCCTAAGTGTCCAGAGTATAAAAAGGTATGATTTTTTAAGATATCGCTTCATTTGGCTGAGTTATGATCAGTCAAAGTTGGGGAAAATTGTGAATTTTAAATATTGAGCTGTCGACCACATATCTCTTTCATCCAAATTTGACAAAATGGGTTCAATTTTGAGAATTTCAGATTTTGATTGCGATTAATTCTCCTAAGTGTCCAGAGTATAACAAGTAAGAAAGGCTACAGTCGAGCGAGCCGACTGTAAAAGACCCTGTACTCACAGAAGTGCGCATTTTCCATTCGAAAAACAAGAAAAACGGAGTGATTCTCATTTTGTATACATACATTTTTATATACAAATGTATGTAAATATATACACAATTAAATGCACAATTTCCTTACTTGGCTTATTTTAAAAATATGCCGTGTTTTACAATTTGAAATTAAATTTAAATTTAATTTTAAATTTGAATTGAAATAAAAACAAGAAAGAAAGGTTATCTTCGGCTCGCCGAAGATTAAATACCCTTGCAGTCATGCATGTTGCGTTCATTAAATTCAGTTACCAGTGGTTCCTATGGATGCTGTATGATATGATTTAGATGAGATTTGGTCAGTATATAGGGAATAATAGCAAAGGAGTAGTGCGTGAATATAGCTGAAATCGCTTAATAGACTTTACAAATTTTCATACTAAGCCTTTGAACCGATTGTTCCTATGGCAGCTATATGATATAATGTTTCGATCCGAATGAAATTTGGTCAACAGCTGGGGAATGATAGCAAATGTTTATGGCGTGAGTTTGGTTGAAATTGCTCAATCGACACTGAAAATGTTTATACTAAGCATTTTCATCATTTTCAACCGATTGTTCCTATGGAAGCTATATGATATAGTGGTCCGATTTGGATGAAATTTGGTCAGCATATAGGGAATGATAGCTTATGCGTACTCCGTGAATTTGGTTGAAATCGCTCAATAGACATTAAAAATTTTCATACTAAGCCTTTGAACCGATTGTTCCTATGGCAGCTATATGATATAGTGGTTCGATCCAAATGAAATTTGGTCAGCAGCTGGGGAATGATGGCAAATGTTCATGGCGTGAGTTTGGTTGAAATCGCTCAATCGACACTGAAAATTTTCATACTACGCATTTTCATCATTTTCAACCGATTGTTCCTATGGCAGCTATATGATATAGTGGTCCGATTCGGATGAAATTTGGTTTGCACATGGGATTTGGTACTAAATGCATATAGGCTTAATTTGGTTGATATAGCTCAAAAAAAATTTTTTTTTCAACCGATTGTTCCTATGGGAGCTATATGATATAGTAATCCGATCCGGCCGATTTTAACAAATGATCTGCCTGCAGAGAGAATACACATCTGTACCAAGTTTCATCAAGATAGCTTTAAAACTGAGAGACTAGTTCGCATAGAAACAGACGGACAGACGGACAGACGGACAGACGGACAGACGGACAGACGGACAGACGGACATGGCTATATCGACTCGCCTGTTGATGCTGATCAAGAATATATATACTTTATGGGGTCGGAGATGCCTTCTTCAATGCGTTACAAACTTCGTGACAAAATTAATATACCCTCTGCAAGGGTATAAAAAAAAAATAATCAAAATAATTCACTAACGGGATTCGAACCTCGGACTCCACGCCCACGCGTCAGTGCACTAACAACTGCACCACGCCCCTCTCTTGAAAGTGCTCGACTATCTGCATTTACATGTAATATTTTTTTGTTATATAACAAAAAATTAATAAAATGTCCCTGACGGCGCTCGAACCCATGATCCCGGGTTCACATACAATTGCGAAGAATTAGATCAGGCATCTTTACTACTTAGACCACACTCCTCCGCATTGAAGTTTATGTAAATAATTAAAATTTAAAAAGTAAACAAATAGCATTTGTCACTGACTGGACTCGAACCCGGGACCCTGGGCTAACCAACACGTACGAAGCGCGCATCTCTACTACCTAGACCACGCTCCTTATTGAAGTTCCGGTAGCTAAACGTAGAGTTAAATCTTTTATAATAATTGTTTAGTTAACACACTGCACTGCTTGCTGCAGTTTGTGTTCTTTTTCTATTGCAAGCAGTGTAAACAAACAATTTATTCATAAAACTCAGCATTTTTGATGAATTTATTTTATATGTTGTGGTTGTCCGATTTGGACCAAATTTGGTGAGGATACTTTTAATAATTATTCACACATTCTCTGTAAGTTTGGTTGCGATCGCTCAACTAACATTACGTGTCTTCATACAAATTTTTTATTTTTGACCGATTTGTCCTATGGGAGCTATAGGCTATAGTTGTCCGATCCAGATCAAACTTGGTGAGGATAGTTATATTGGTACCATACACATAATGTGTGAATTTGGTCTCTCTAGCTCTAGTAGTTTTCAAGTAATGGTGATGTGAAAATTGTTTTTTGCAATTTGCGGGGGCGGTAAGGGGCGTGGCAAAGATTTGAAATAAACTTGATCTGCTCGCGAAGCAGACGGACTTTCATTCCAAATTTGGTGGCTCTAGCTCTTGTAGTTTAAAAGTTCTAGGTGATCATACAGACGGACGGACAGACGGACAGACGGACAGACGGACATTGCTATATCGTCTCGGCTGTTGATGCTGATCAAGAATATATATACTTTATGGGGTCGGCCACGCCTCCTTCTGCCTGTTACGCACATTTCGCTTCAGACAAACCTAATAGACCCCTCTACTCTTTTTTAGAGTACGGGGTCTAAAAAGGTATGACTTTTTAAGATATCGCTTCATTTGGCTGAGTTCTGATCAGTCAAAGTTGGGGAAAATTGTGAATTTTAAATATTGAGCTGTCGACCACATATCTCTTTCATCCAAATTTGACAAAATGGGTTAAATTTTGAGAATTTCAGATTTTGATTGCGTTTAATTCTCCTAAGTGTACAGAGTATAAAAAGGTATGACTTTTTAAGATATCGCTTCATTTGGCTGAGTTATGATCAGTCAAAGTTGGGGAAAATTGTGAATTTTAAATATTGAGCTGTCGACCACATATCTCTTTCATCCAAATTTGACAAAATGGGTTAAATTTTGAGAATTTCAGATTTTGATTGCGATTAATTCTCCTAAGTGTCCAGAGTATAAAAAGGTATGACTTTTTAAGATATCGCTTCATTTGGCTGAGTTATGATCAGTCAAAGTTGGGGAAAATTGTGAATTTTAAATATTGAGCTGTCGACCACATATCTCTTTCATCCAAATTTGACAAAATGGGTTAAATTTTGAGAATTTCAGATTTTGATTGCGATTAATTCTCCTAAGTGTCCAGAGTATAAAAAGGTATGATTTTTTAAGATATCGCTTCATTTGGCTAAGTTATGATCAGTCAAAGTTGGGGAAAATTGTGAATTTTAAATATTGAGCTGTCGACCACATATCTCTTTCATCCAAATTTGACAAAATGGGTTAAATTTTGAGAATTTCAGATTTTGATTGCGATTAATTCTCCTAAGTGTCCAGAGTATAAAAAGGTATGACTTTTTAAGATATCGCTTCATTTGGCTGAGTTATGATCAGTCAAAGTTGGGGAAAATTGTGAATTTTAAATATTGAGCTGTCGACCACATATCTCTTTCATCCAAATTTGACAAAATGGGTTAAATTTTGAGAATTTCAGATTTTGATTGCGATTAATTCTCCTAAGTGTCCAGAGTATAAAAAGGTATGACTTTTTAAGATATCGCTTCATTTGGCTGAGTTATGATCAGTCAAAGTTGGGGAAAATTGTGAATTTTAAATATTGAGCTGTCGACCACATATCTCTTTCATCCAAATTTGACAAAATGGGTTAAATTTTGAGAATTTCAGATTTTGATTGCGATTATTTCTCCTAAGTGTCCAGAGTATAAAAAGGTATGACTTTTTTAAGATATCGCTTCATTTGGCTGAGTTATGATCAGTCAAAGTTGGGGAAAATTGTGAATTTTAAATATTGAGCTGTCGACCACATATCTCTTTCATCCAAATTTGACAAAATGGGTTCAATTTTGAGAATTTCAGATTTTGATTGCGATTAATTCTCCTAAGTGTCCAGAGTATAAAAAGGTATGACTTTTTTAAGATATCGCTTCATTTGGCTGAGTTATGATCAGTCAAAGTTGGGGAAAATTGTGAATTTTAAATATTGAGCTGTCGACCACATATCTCTTTCATCCAAATTTGACAAAATGGGTTAAATTTTGAGAATTTCAGATTTTGATTGCGATTAATTCTCCTAAGTGTCCAGAGTATAAAAAGGTATGACTTTTTTAAGATATCGCTTCATTTGGCTGAGTTATGATCAGTCAAAGTTGGGGAAAATTGTGAATTTTAAATATTGAGCTGTCGACCACATATCTCTTTCATCCAAATTTGACAAAATGGGTTCAATTTTGAGAATTTCAGATTTTGATTGCGATTAATTCTCCTAAGTGTCCAGAGTATAAAAAGGTATGACTTTTTAAGATATCGCTTCATTTGGCTGAGTTATGATCAGTCAAAGTTGGGGGAAAATTGTGAATTTTAAATATTGAGCTGTCGACCACATATCTCTTTCATCCAAATTTGACAAAATGGGTTCAATTTTGAGAATTTCAGATTTTGATTGCGATTAATTCTCCTAAGTGTCCAGAGTATAAAAAGGTATGACTTTTTTAAGATATCGCTTCATTTGGCTGAGTTATGATCAGTCAAAGTTGGGGAAAATTGTGAATTTTAAATATTGAGCTGTCGACCACATATCTCTTTCATCCAAATTTGACAAAATGGGTTCAATTTTGAGAATTTCAGATTTTGATTGCGATTAATTCTCCTAAGTGTCCAGAGTATAAAAAGGTATGATTTTTTAAGATATCGCTTCATTTGGCTGAGTTATGATCAGTCAAAGTTGGGGAAAATTGTGAATTTTAAATATTGAGCTGTCGACCACATATCTCTTTCATCCAAATTTGACAAAATGGGTTAAATTTTGAGAATTTCAGATTTTGATTGCGATTATTTCTCCTAAGTGTCCAGAGTATAAAAAGGTATGACTTTTTAAGATATCGCTTCATTTGGCTGAGTTATGATCAGTCAAAGTTGGGGAAAATTGTGAATTTTAAATATTGAGCTGTCGACCACATATCTCTTTCATCCAAATTTGACAAAATGGGTTCAATTTTGAGAATTTCAGATTTTGATTGCGATTAATTCTCTTAAGTGTCCAGAGTATAAAAAGGTATGACTTTTTAAGATATCGCTTCATTTGGCTGAGTTATGATCAGTCAAAGTTGGGGAAAATTGTGAATTTTAAATTTTGAGCTGTCGACCACATATCTCTTTCATCCAAATTTGACAAAATGGGTTAAATTTTGAGAATTTCAGATTTTGATTGCGATTAATTCTCCTAAGTGTCCAGAGTATAAAAAGGTATGACTTTTTAAGATATCGCTTCATTTGGCTGAGTTATGATCAGTCAAAGTTGGGGAAAATTGTGAATTTTAAATATTGAGCTGTCGACCACATATCTCTTTCATCCAAATTTGACAAAATGGGTTCAATTTTGAGAATTTCAGATTTTGATTGCGATTAATTCTCCTAAGTGTCCAGAGTATAAAAAGGTATGACTTTTTAAGATATCGCTTCATTTGGCTGAGTTATGATCAGTCAAAGTTGGGGAAAATTGTGAATTTTAAATATTGAGCTGTCGACCACATATCTCTTTCATCCAAATTTGACAAAATGGGTTCAATTTTGAGAATTTCAGATTTTGATTGCGATTAATTCTCCTAAGTGTCCAGAGTATAAAAAGGTATGACTTTTTAAGATATCGCTTCATTTGGCTGAGTTATGATCAGTCAAAGTTGGGGAAAAATTGTGAATTTTAAATATTGAGCTGTCGACCACATATCTCTTTCATCCAAATTTGACAAAATGGGTTCAATTTTGAGAATTTCAGATTTTGATTGCGATTAATTCTCCTAAGTGTCCAGAGTATAAAAAGGTATGACTTTTTAAAGATATCGCTTCATTTGGCTGAGTTTTTTTTAATCGCAATCAAAATCTGAAATTCTCAAAATTGAACCCATTTTGTCAAATTTGGATGAAAGAGATATGTGGTCGATAGCTCAATATTTAAAATTCACAATTTTCCCCAACTTTGACTGATCATAACTCAGCCAAATGAAGCGATATCTTAAAAAGTCATACCTTTTTTATACTCTGGACACTTAGGAGAATTAATCGCAATCAAAATCTGAAATTCTCAAAATTTAACCCATTTTGTCAAATTTGGATGAAAGAGATATGTGGTCGACAGCTCAATATTTAAAATTCACAATTTTCCCCAACTTTGACTGATCATAACTCAGCCAAATGAAGCGATATCTTAAAGAAAGCGATATCTTAAAAATCATACTTTTATACTCTGGACACTTAGGAGAATTAATCGCAATCAAAATCTGAAATTCTCAAAATTGAACCCATTTTGTCAAATTTGGATGAAAGAGATATGTGGTCGACAGCTCAATATTTAAAATTCACAATTTTCCCCAACTTTGACTGATCATAACTCAGCCAAATGAAGCGATATCTTAAAAAGTCATACCTTTTTATAATAATTAGGAGAATTAATTAATCGAAATCAAAATTAACCATTTTAATTGATGAAAATCATTTTATTTTTTATTTGGACTAGGAGAATTAATCGCAATCAAAATCTGAAATTCTCAAAAATTTAACCCATTTTGTCAAATTTGGATGAAAGAGATATGTGGTCGACAGCTCAATATTTAAAATTCACAATTTTCCCCAACTTTGACTGATCATAACTCAGCCAAATGAAGCGATATCTTAAAAAGTCATACCTTTTTATACTCTGGACACTTAGGAGAATTAATCGCAATCAAAATCTGAAATTCTCAAAATTGAACCCATTTTGTCAAATTTGGATGAAAGAGATATGTGGTCGACAGCTCAATATTTAAAATTCACAATTTTCCCCAACTTTGACTGATCATAACTCAGCCAAATGAAGCGATATCTTAAAAAGTCATACCTTTTTATACTCTGGACACTTAGGAGAATTAATCGCAATCAAAATCTGAAATTCTCAAAATTTAACCCATTTTGTCAAATTTGGATGAAGAGATATGTGGTCCACAGCTCAATATTTAAAATTCACAATTTTCCCCAACTTTGACTGATCATAACTCAGCCAAATGAAGCGATATCTTAAAAAGTCATACCTTTTTATACTCTGGACACTTAGGAGAATTAATCGCAATCAAAATCTGAAATTCTCAAAATTTAACCCATTTTGTCAAATTTGGATGAAAGAGATATGTGGTCCACAGCTCAATATTTAAAATTCACAATTTTCCCCAACTTTGACTGATCATAACTCAGCCAAATGAAGCGATATCTTAAAAAGTCATACCTTTTTATACTCTGGACACTTAGGAGAATTAATCGCCAATCAAAATCTGAAATTCTCAAAATTGAACCCATTTTGTCAAATTTGGATGAAAGAGATATGTGGTCGACAGCTCAATATTTAAAATTCACAATTTTCCCCAACTTTGACTGATCATAACTCAGCCAAATGAAGCGATATCTTAAAAAGTCATACCTTTTTATACTCTGGACACTTAGGAGAATTAATCGCAATCAAAATCTGAAATTCTCAAAATTGAACCCATTTTGTCAAATTTGGATGAAAGAGATATGTGGTCCACAGCTCAATATTTAAAATTCACAATTTTCCCCAACTTTGACTGATCATAACTCAGCCAAATGAAGCGATATCTTAAAAAGTCATACCTTTTTATACTCTGGACACTTAGGAGAATTAATCGCAATCAAAATCTGAAATTCTCAAAATTGAACCCATTTTGTCAAATTTGGATGAAAGAGATATGTGGTCCACAGCTCAATATTTAAAATTCACAATTTTCCCCAACTTTGACTGATCATAACTCAGCCAAATGAAGCGATATCTTAAAAAGTCATACCTTTTTATACTCTGGACACTTAGGAGAATTAATCGCAATCAAAATCTGAAATTCTCAAAATTGAACCCATTTTGTCAAATTTGGATGAAAGAGATATGTGGTCGACAGCTCAATATTTAAAATTCACAATTTTCCCCAACTTTGACTGATCATAACTCAGCCAAATGAAGCGATATCTTAAAAAGTCATACCTTTTTATACTCTGGACACTTAGGAGAATTAATCGCAATCAAAATCTGAAATTCTCAAAATTTAACCCATTTTGTCAAATTTGGATGAAAGAGATATGTGGTCGACAGCTCAATATTTAAAATTCACAATTTTCCCCAACTTTGACTGATCATAACTCAGCCAAATGAAGCGATATCTTAAAAAGTCATACCTTTTTATACTCTGGACACTTAGGAGAATTAATCGCAATCAAAATCTGAAATTCTCAAAATTGAACCCATTTTGTCAAATTTGGATGAAAGAGATATGTGGTCCACAGCTCAATATTTAAAATTCACAATTTTCCCCAACTTTGACTGATCATAACTCAGCCAAATGAAGCGATATCTTAAAAAGTCATACCTTTTTATACTCTGGACACTTAGGAGAATTAATCGCAATCAAAATCTGAAATTCTCAAAATTGAACCCATTTTGTCAAATTTGGATGAAAGAGATATGTGGTCCACAGCTCAATATTTAAAATTCACAATTTTCCCCAACTTTGACTGATCATAACTCAGCCAAATGAAGCGATATCTTAAAAAGTCATACCTTTTTTATACTCTGGACACTTGGGAGAATTAATCGCAATCAAAATCTGAAATTCTCAAAATTTAACCCATTTTGTCAAATTTGGATGAAAGAGATATGTGGTCGACAGCTCAATATTTAAAATTCACAATTTTTCCCCAACTTTGACTGATTAATAGCAAAGAAGCGATTTTAAAAGTCATACCTTTGACTGATCATAATTCTCAGCCAAATGAAAGAGTTCGATATCTTAAAAATGTCAAAATAATCCTTTTTATACTCTCTGGACATTATAGGAGAATTAATTAATCATTGGTCAAAAGCTCAATATTTAAAATTCACATTTTCCCAACTTTGACTGATCATAACCCAGATTTATTAATTAATTCTGAAATTCTCAAAATTTAACCCATTTTGTCAAATTTGGATGAAAGAGATATGTGGTCGACAGCTCAATATTTAAAATTCAAAATTTTATATCTATCAGCCAAACCATGCCCACTTTGACTGATCATACCTGAAGCGATATCTTAAAAAAGTCATACCTTTTTATACTCTGGACACTTAGGAGAATTAATCGCAATCAAAATCTGAAATTCTCAAAATTGAACCCATTTTGTCAAATTTGGATGAAAGAGATATGTGGTCGACAGCTCAATATTTAAAATTCACAATTTTCCCCAACTTTGACTGATCATAACTCAGCCAAATGAAGCGATATCTTAAAAAGTCATACCTTTTTATACTCTGGACACTTAGGAGAATTAATCGCAATCAAAATCTGAAATTCTCAAAATTGAACCCATTTTGTCAAATTTGGATGAAAGAGATATGTGGTCGACAGCTCAATATTTAAAATTCACAATTTTCCCCAACTTTGACTGATCATAACTCAGCCAAATGAAGCGATATCTTAAAAAGTCATACCTTTTTATACTCTGGACACTTAGGAGAATTAATCGCAATCAAAATCTGAAATTCTCAAAATTGAACCCATTTTGTCAAATTTGGATGAAAGAGATATGTGGTCGACAGCTCAATATTTAAAATTCACAATTTTCCCCAACTTTGACTGATCATAACTCAGCCAAATGAAGCGATATCTTAAAAAGTCATACCTTTTTATACTCTGGACACTTAGGAGAATTAATCGCAATCAAAATCTGAAATTCTCAAAATTGAACCCATTTTGTCAAATTTGGATGAAAGAGATATGTGGTCGACAGCTCAATATTTAAAATTCACAATTTTCCCCAACTTTGACTGATCATAACTCAGCCAAATGAAGCGATATCTTAAAAAGTCATACCTTTTTATACTCTGGACACTTAGGAGAATTAATCGCAATCAAAATCTGAAATTCTCAAAATTGAACCCATTTTGTCAAATTTGGATGAAAGAGATATGTGGTCGACAGCTCAATATTTAAAATTCACAATTTTCCCCAACTTTGACTGATCATAACTCAGCCAAATGAAGCGATATCTTAAAAAGTCATACCTTTTTATACTCTGGACACTTAGGAGAATTAATCGCAATCAAAATCTGAAATTCTCAAAATTGAACCCATTTTGTCAAATTTGGATGAAAGAGATATGTGGTCGACAGCTCAATATTTAAAATTCACAATTTTCCCCAACTTTGACTGATCATAACTCAGCCAAATGAAGCGATATCTTAAAAAGTCATACCTTTTTATACTCTGGACACTTAGGAGAATTAATCGCAATCAAAATCTGAAATTCTCATCAAAATTGAACCCATTTTGTCAAATTTGGATGAAAGAGATATGTGGTCGACAGCTCAATATTTAAAATTCACAATTTTCCCCAACTTTGACTGATCATAACTCAGCCAAATGAAGCGATATCTTAAAAAGTCATACCTTTTTATACTCTGGACACTTAGGAGAATTAATCGCAATCAAAATCTGAAATTCTCAAAATTGAACCCATTTTGTCAAATTTGGATGAAAGGAGATATGTGGTCGACAGCTCAATATTTAAAATTCACAATTTTCCCCAACTTTGACTGATCATAACTCAGCCAAATGAAGCGATATCTTAAAAAGTCATACCTTTTTATACTCTGGACACTTAGGAGAATTAATCGCAATCAAAATCTGAAATTCTCAAAATTGAACCCATTTTGTCAAATTTGGATGAAAGAGATATGTGGTCGAGCAGCTCAATATTTAAAATTCACAATTTTCCCCAACTTTGACTGATCATAACTCAGCCAAATGAAGCGATATCTTAAAAAGTCATACCTTTTTATACTCTGGACACTTAGGAGAATTAATCGCAATCAAAATCTGAAATTCTCAAAATTGAACCCATTTTGTCAAATTTGGATGAAAGAGATATGTGGTCGACAGCTCAATATTTAAAATTCACAATTTTTCCCCAACTTTGACTGATCATAACTCAGCCAAATGAAGCGATATCTTAAAAAGTCATACCTTTTTATACTCTGGACACTTAGGAGAATTAATCGCAATCAAAATCTGAAATTCTCAAAATTGAACCCATTTTGTCAAATTTGGATGAAAGAGATATGTGGTCGACAGCTCAATATTTAAAATTCACAATTTTCCCCAACTTTGACTGATCATAACTCAGCCAAATGAAGCGATATCTTAAAAAGTCATACCTTTTTATACTCTGGACACTTGGGAGAATTAATCGCAATCAAAATCTGAAATTCTCAAAATTGAACCCATTTTGTCAAATTTGGATGAAAGAGATATGTGGTCGACAGCTCAATATTTAAAATTCACAATTTTCCCCCAACTTTGACTGATCATAACTCAGCCAAATGAAGCGATATCTTAAAATTAGGATACTTACAAATCTAAATTCTCAAAATTGAACCATTGTCAATTTGGATGAAAGTGATTGTGGTCGACAGCTCAATATTTAAAATTACCCACTTTTTTGTCAAACTCGATGAAGCGATATCTTAAAGTCAACTTTTTATACTCTGGCACAATTAATCGCAATCAAAATCTGAAAAAAATTATTTTCTCAAAATTTAACCCATTTTGTCAAATTTGGATGAAAGAGATATGTGGTCGACAGCTCAATATTTAAAATTCACAATTTTCCCCAACTTTGACTGATCATAACTCAGCCAAATGAAGCGATATCTTAAAAAGTCATACCTTTTTATACTCTGGACACTTAGGAGAATTAATCGCAATCAAAATCTGAAATTCTCAAAAATTGAACCCATTTTGTCAAATTTGGATGAAAGAGATATGTGGTCGACAGCTCAATATTTAAAATTCACAATTTTCCCCAACTTTGACTGATCATAACTCAGCCAAATGAAGCGATATCTTAAAAAAGTCATACCTTTTTATACTCTGGACACTTAGGAGAATTAATCGCAATCAAAATCTGAAATTCTCAAAATTTAACCCATTTTGTCAAATTTGGATGAAAGAGATATGTGGTCGACAGCTCAATATTTAAAATTCACAATTTTCCCCAACTTTGACTGATCATAACTCAGCCAAATGAAGCGATATCTTAAAAAGTCATACCTTTTTATACTCTGGACACTTAGGAGAATTAATCGCAATCAAAATCTGAAATTCTCAAAATTGAACCCATTTTGTCAAATTTGGATGAAAGAGATATGTGGTCGACAGCTCAATATTTAAAATTCACAATTTTCCCCAACTTTGACTGATCATAACTCAGCCAAATGAAGCGATATCTTAAAAAGTCATACCTTTTTATACTCTGGACACTTAGGAGAATTAATCGCAATCAAAATCTGAAATTCTCAAAATTGAACCCATTTTGTCAAATTTGGATGAAAGAGATATGTGGTCGACAGCTCAATATTTAAAATTCACAATTTTCCCCAACTTTGACTGATCATAACTCAGCCAAATGAAGCGATATCTTAAAAAGTCATACCTTTTTTATACTCTGGACACTTAGGAGAATTAATCGCAATCAAAATCTGAAATTCTCAAAATTGAACCCATTTTGTCAAATTTGGATGAAAGAGATATGTGGTCGACAGCTCAATATTTAAAATTCACAATTTTCCCCAACTTTGACTGATCATAACTCAGCCAAATGAAGCGATATCTTAAAAAGTCATACCTTTTTATACTCTGGACACTTAGGAGAATTAATCGCAATCAAAATCTGAAATTCTCAAAATTGAACCCATTTTGTCAAATTTGGATGAAAGAGATATGTGGTCGACAGCTCAATATTTAAAATTCACAATTTTCCCCAACTTTGACTGATCATAACTCAGCCAAATGAAGCGATATCTTAAAAAGTCATACCTTTTTATACTCTGGACACTTAGGAGAATTAATCGCAATCAAAATCTGAAATTCTCAAAATTGAACCCATTTTGTCAAATTTGGATGAAAGAGATATGTGGTCGACAGCTCAATATTTAAAATTCACAATTTTCCCCAACTTTGACTGATCATAACTCAGCCAAATGAAGCGATATCTTAAAAAAGTCATACCTTTTTATACTCTGGACACTTAGGAGAATTAATCGCAATCAAAATCTGAAATTCTCAAAATTGAACCCATTTTGTCAAATTTGGATGAAAGAGATATGTGGTCGACAGCTCAATATTTAAAATTCACAATTTTCCCCAACTTTGACTGATCATAACTCAGCCAAATGAAGCGATATCTTAAAAAGTCATACCTTTTTATACTCTGGACACTTAGGAGAATTAATCGCAATCAAAATCTGAAATTCTCAAAATTGAACCCATTTTGTCAAATTTGGATGAAAAGAGATATGTGGTCGACAGCTCAATATTTAAAATTCACAATTTTCCCCAACTTTGACTGATCATAACTCAGCCAAATGAAGCGATATCTTAAAAAGTCATACCTTTTTATACTCTGGACACTTAGGAGAATTAATCGCAATCAAAATCTGAAATTCTCAAAAATTGAACCCATTTTGTCAAATTTGGATGAAAGAGATATGTGGTCGACAGCTCAATATTTAAAATTCACAATTTTCCCCAACTTTGACTGATCATAACTCAGCCAAATGAAGCGATATCTTAAAAAGTCATACCTTTTTATACTCTGGACACTTAGGGAGAATTAATCGCAATCAAAATCTGAAATTCTCAAAATTGAACCCATTTTGTCAAATTTGGATGAAAAGAGATATGTGGTCGACAGCTCCAATATTTAAAATTCACAATTTTCCCCAACTTTGACTGATCATAACTCAGCCAAATGAAGCGATATCTTAAAAAGTCATACCTTTTTATACTCTGGACACTTAGGAGAATTATCGCAATCGCAATCAAAATCTGAAATTCTCAAAATTTAACCCATTTTGTCAAATTTGGATGAAAGAGATATGTGGTCGACAGCTCAATATTTAAAATTCACAATTTTCCCCAACTTTGACTGATCATAACTCAGCCAAATGAAGCGATATCTTAAAAAGTCATGCCTTTTTATACTCTGGACACTTAGGAGAATTAATCGCAATCAAAATCTGAAATTCTCAAAAATTGAACCCATTTTGTCAAATTTGGATGAAAGAGATATGTGGTCGACAGCTCAATATTTAAAATTCACAATTTTCCCCAACTTTGACTGATCATAACTCAGCCAAATGAAGCGATATCTTAAAAAGTCATACCTTTTTTATACTCTGGACACTTAGGAGAATTAATCGCAATCAAAATCTGAAATTCTCAAAATTGAACCCATTTTGTCAAATTTGGATGAAAGAGATATGTGGTCGACAGCTCAATATTTAAAATTCACAATTTTCCCCAACTTTGACTGATCATAACTCAGCCAAATGAAGCGATATCTTAAAAAGTCATACCTTTTTATACTCTGGACACTTAGGAGAATTAATCGCAATCAAAATCTGAAATTCTCAAAATTGAACCCATTTTGTCAAATTTGGATGAAAGAGATATGTGGTCGACAGCTCAATATTTAAAATTCACAATTTTCCCCAACTTTGACTGATCATAACTCAGCCAAATGAAGCGATATCTTAAAAAGTCATACCTTTTTATACTCTGGACACTTAGGAGAATTAATCGCAATCAAAATCTGAAATTCTCAAAATTGAACCCATTTTGTCAAATTTGGATGAAAGAGATATGTGGTCGACAGCTCAATATTTAAAAAAATTTCACAATTTTCCCCAACTTTGACTGATCATAACTCAGCCAAATGAAGCGATATCTTAAAAAAAGTCATACCTTTTTATACTCTGGACACTTAGGAGAATTAATCAGCTAATCAAAACAAACTAAAACCCTGAAATTCTCAAATTGAACCCTTTTGTCAAATTTGGATGAAAGAGATATGTGGTCGACAGCTCAATATTTAAAATTCACAATTTTCCCCAACTTTGACTGATCATAACTCAGCCAAATGAAGCGATATCTTAAAAAGTCATACCTTTTTATACTCTGGACACTTAGGAGAATTAATCGCAATCAAAATCTGAAATTCTCAAAATTGAACCCATTTTGTCAAATTTGGATGAAAGAGATATGTGGTCGACAGCTCAATATTTAAAATTCACAATTTTCCCCAACTTTGACTGATCATAACTCAGCCAAATGAAGCGATATCTTAAAAAGTCATACCTTTTTATACTCTGGACACTTAGGAGAATTAATCGCAATCAAAATCTGATTTTGTCAAATTTGGATGAAAGAGATATGTGGTCGACAGCTCAATATTTAAAATTCACAATTTTCCCCAACTTTGACTGATCATAACTCAGCCAAATGAAGCGATATCTTAAAAAAGTCATACCTTTTTATACTCTGGACACTTAGGAGAATTAATCGCAATCAAAATCTGAAATTCTCAAAATTGAACCCATTTTGTCAAATTTGGATGAAAGAGATATGTGGTCGACAGCTCAATATTTAAAATTCACAATTTTTCCCCAACTTTGACTGATCATAACTCAGCCAAATGAAGCGATATCTTAAAAAGTCATACCTTTTTATACTCTGGACACTTAGGAGAATTAATCGCAATCAAAATCTGAAATTCTCAAAATTGAACCCCATTTTTGTCAAATTTGGATGAAAGAGATATGTGGTCGACAGCTCAATATTTAAAATTCACAATTTTCCCCAACTTTGACTGATCAGTAACTCAGCCAAATGAAGCGATATCTTAAAAAAGTCATACCTTTTTATACTCTGGACACTTAGGAGAATTAATCGCAATCAAAATCTGAAATTCTCAAATTGAACCCATTTTGTCAAATTTGGATGAAAGAGATATGTGGTCGACAGCTCAATATTTAAAATTCACAATTTTCCCCAACTTTGACCCTGATCATAACTCAGCCAAAGTTGAGGCGATATCTAATAAAAAGTCATACCTTTTTATACTCTGGACACCTTAGGAGAATTAATCGCAATCAAAATCTGAAATTCTCCAAAATTCGAACCCATTTTGTCAAATTTTGATGAAAGATATAGTGTGGTCCCAGGTCCATATTCACAATTCGCCTTTTTCCCAACTTTGACTGATTCATAACTCAGCCAAATGAAGCGATATCTTAAAAAAGTCATACCTTTTTATACTCTGGACACCCTTAGGAGAATTAATCCCAATCAACAATCTGAAATTCTCAAAAGTGAACCCATTTTGTCAAATTTGGATGAAGAAGATATGTGGTCGACAGCTCAATATTTAAAATTCACAATTTTCACCAACTTTGACTGATCATAACTCAGCCAAATGAAGCGATATCTTAAAAAGTCATACCTTTTTATACTCTGGACACTTAGGAGAATTAATTGTAATCCAAAATCTGAAATTCTCAAAACTGAACCCATTTTGTCAAAATTTGGATGAAGAAGAGATATGTGGTCGACAGCTCAATATTTAGAGTAACAATTTTCTCCAACTTTGACTGATCATAACTCAGCCAAATGAAGCGATATCTTAAAAAGTCATACCTTTTTTATACTCTGGACACTTAGGAGAATTAATCGCAATCAAAATCTGAAATTCTCAAAAGTGAACCCATTTTTGTCAAATTTGGATGAAAGAAGAATATGTGGTCGACAGCTCAATATTTAAAATTCACAATTTTCACCAACTTTGACTGATCATAACTCAGCTAAATGAAGCGATATCTTAAAAAGTCATACCTTTTTATACTCTGGACACTTAGGAGAATTAATCGCAATCAAAATCTGAAATTCTCAAGAGTGAACCCATTTTGTCAAATTTGGATGAAAGAAGATATGTGGTCGACAGCTCAATATTTAAAATTCACAATTTTCCCCAACTTTGACTGATCATAGCTCCGCCAAATGAAGCGATATCTTCGAAAGTCATACCTTTCTATACTCTGGACACTTAGGAGAATTAATCGCAATCAAAATCTGAAATTCTCAAAAATTTAACCCATTTTGTCAAATTTGGATGAAGAAAAGAGATATGTGGTCGACAGCTCAATATTTAAAATTCACAATTTTCCCCAACTTTGACTGATCATAACTCAGCCAAATGAAGCGATATCTTAAAAAGTCATACCTTTTTATACTCTGGACACTTAGGAGAATTAATCGCAATCAAAATCTGAAATTCTCCAAAGTGAACCCATTTTGTCAAATTTGGATGAAAGAGATATGTGTGGTCGACAGCTCAATATTTAAAATTCACAATTTTCCCCAACTTTGACTGATCATAACTCAGCCAAATGAAGCGATATCTTAAAAAGTCATACCTTGTTATACTCTGGACACTTGGGAGAATTAATCACCAATCAAAATCACAAAAATTCTCAAAAATTTAACCCATTTTGTCAAATTTGGATGCAAGAGATATGTGGTCGACAGCTCAATATTTAAAATTCGTGGTACCACAACTTTGACTGATCATAACTCAGCCAAATGAAGCGATATCTTAAAAAGTCATACCTTTTTATACTCTGGACACTTAGGAGAATTAATCGCAATCAAAATCTGAAATTCTCAAAATTTAACCCATTTTGTCAAATTTGGATGAAAGAGAAATGTGGTCGACAGCTCAATATTTAAAATTCACAATTTTCCCCAACTTTGACTGATCATAACTCAGCCAAATGAAGCGATATCTTAAAAAGTCATACCTTTTTATACTCTGGACACTTAGGAGGAGGTAATCGCAAGTAAAATCTGAAATTCTCAAAATTGAACCCATTTTGTCAAATTTGGATGAAAGAGATATGTGGTCGACAGCTCAATATTTAAAATTCACAATTTTCCCTAACTTTGACTGATCATAACTCAGCCAAATGAAGCGATATCTTAAAAAGTCATACCTTTTTATACTCTGGACCCTTAGGAGAATTAATCGCAATCAAAATCTGAAATTCTCAAAAATTTATGGCTTTTTGTCAAATTTGGATGAAAAGAGATATGTGGTCGACAGCTCAAGTATTTAAAATTCACAATTTTCCCCAACTTTGACTGATCATAACTCAACCAAATGAAGCGATATCTTAAAAAGTCATACCTTTTTATACTCTGGACACTTAGGAGAATTAATCGCAATCAAAATCTGAAATTCTCAAAATTGAACCCATTTTGTCAAATTTGGATGAAAGAGATATGTGGTCGACAGCTCAATATTTAAAATTCACAATTTTCCCCAACTTTGACAGATCATAACTCAGCCAAATGAAGCGATATCTTAAAAAGTCATACCTTTTTATACTCTGGACACTTAGGAGAGGTAAATGTAATCAAATCCTGAA
>JAEIGM010000565.1:0-19537 GCA_018903735.1 Drosophila cardini
CACATTTTGGGCCTTGATCTTAGCTATCTCTGTCGAAACTCAACCGATTTTGAATCGGAATACCATTTAATTCAATAATTTTCATTTATATCGACTCTGCATCAAAATAATCTTGATTTCGTCAATTTAAAATTTTTTCATTTATTTTTTGTTTTTGCATTTTCTGGCGTTTCTAGAGGTCTTAGACGATTTTAGACGTTATTTTCGAATCCTCACATTTCGGGCCTTGATCTTAGCTATCTCTTAAAAATCAAAACTCAACCGATTTTGAATCGGAATACCATTTAATTCAATAATTTTCATTTATATCGACTCTGCATCAAAATAATCTTGATTTCGTCAATTTAAAATTTTTTCATTTATTTTTTGTTTTTGCATTTTCTGGCGTTTCTAGAGGTCTTAGAGGATTTTAGACGTTATTTTCGAATCCTCACATTTCGGGCCTTGATCTTAGCTATCTCTGTCAAAACTCTACCGATTTTGAATCGGAATACCATTTAATTCAATAATTTTCATTTATATCGACTCTGCATCAAAATAATCTTGATTTCGTCAATTTAAAATTTTTTCATTTATTTTTTTTTTTTGCATTTTCTGGCGTTTCTAGAGGTCTTAGACGATTTTAGACGTTATTTTCGAATCCTCACATTTCGGGCCTTGATCTTAGCTATCTCTGTCAAAACTCAACCGATTTTGAATCGGAATACCGTTTAATTCAATAATTTTCATTTATATCGACTCTGCATCAAAATAATCTTGATTTCGTCAATTTAAAATTTTTTCATTTATTTTTTGTTTTTGCATTTTCTGGCGTTTCTAGAGGTCTTAGACGATTTTAGACGTTATTTTCGAATCCTCACATTTCGGGCCTTGATTTTAGCTATCTCTGTCAAAACTCAACCGATTTTGAATCGGAATACCATTTAATTCAATAATTTTCATTTATATCGACTCTGCATCAAAATAATCTTGATTTCGTCAATTTAAAATTTTTTCATTTATTTTTTGTTTTTGCATTTTCTGGCGTTTCTAGAGGTCTTAGAGGATTTTAGACGTTATTTTCGAATCCTCACATTTCGGGCCTTGATCTTAGCTATCTCTGTCAAAACTCAACCGATTTTGAATCGGAATACCGTTTAATTCAATAATTTTCATTTATATCGACTCTGCATCAAAATAATCTTGATTTCGTCAATTTAAAATTTTTTCATTTATTTTTTGTTTTTGCATTTTCTGGCGTTTTTAGAGGTCTTAGACGATTTTAGACGTTATTTTCGAATCCTCACATTTCAGGCCTTGATCTTAGCTATCTCTGTCAAAACTCAACCGATTTTGAATCGGAATACCATTTAATTCAATAATTTTCATTTATATCGACTCTGCATCAAAATAATCTTGATTTCGTCAATTTAAAATTTTTTCATTTATTTTTTGTTTTTGCATTTTCTGGCGTTTCTAGAGGTCTTAGACGATTTTAGACGTTATTTTCGAATCCTCACATTTCGGGCCTTGATCTTAGCTATCTCTGTCAAAACTCAACCGATTTTGAATCGGAATACCATTTAATTCAATAATTTTCATTTATATCGACTCTGCATCAAAATAATCTTGATTTCGTCAATTTAAAATTTTTTCATTTATTTTTTGTTTTTGCATTTTCTGGCGTTTCTAGAGGTCTTAGAGGATTTTAGACGTTATTTTCGAATCCTCACATTTCGGGCCTTGATCTTAGCTATCTCTGTCAAAACTCAACCGATTTTGAATCGGAATACCATTTAATTCAATAATTTTCATTTATATCGACTCTGCATCAAAATAATCTTGATTTCGTCAATTTAAAATTTTTTCATTTATTTTTTGTTTTTTCATTTTCTGGCGTTTCTAGAGGTCTTAGAGGATTTTAGACGTTATTTTCGAATCCTCACATTTCGGGCCTTGATCTTAGCTATCTCTGTCAAAACTCAACCGATTTTGAATCGGAATACCATTTAATTCAATAATTTTCATTTATATCGACTCTGCATCAAAATAATCTTGATTTCGTCAATTTAAAATTTTTTCATTTATTTTTTGTTTTTGCATTTTCTGGCGTTTCTAGAGGTCTTAGAGGATTTTAGACGTTATTTTCGAATCCTCACATTTCGGGCCTTGATCTTAGCTATCTCTGTCAAAACTCAACCGATTTTGAATCGGAATACCATTTAATTCAATAATTTTCATTTATATCGACTCTGCATCAAAATAATCTTGATTTCGTCAATTTAAAATTTTTTCATTTATTTTTTGTTTTTGCATTTTCTGGCGTTTCTAGAGGTCTTAGAGGATTTTAGACGTTATTTTCGAATCCTCACATTTCGGGCCTTGATCTTAGCTATCTCTGTCAAAACTCAACCGATTTTGAATCGGAATACCATTTAATTCAATAATTTTCATTTATATCGACTCTGCATCAAAATAATCTTGATTTCGTCAATTTAAAATTTTTTCATTTATTTTTTGTTTTTGCATTTTCTGGCGTTTCTAGAGGTCTTAGACGATTTTAGACGTTATTTTCGAATCCTCACATTTCGGGCCTTGATCTTAGCTATCTCTGTCAAAACTCAACCGATTTTGAATCGGAATACCGTTTAATTCAATAATTTTCATTTATATCGACTCTGCATCAAAATAATCTTGATTTCGTCAATTTAAAATTTTTTCATTTATTTTTTGTTTTTGCATTTTCTGGCGTTTCTAGAGGTCTTAGACGATTTTAGACGTTATTTTCGAATCCTCACATTTCGGGCCTTGATCTTAGCTATCTCTGTCAAAACTCAACCGATTTTGAATCGGAATACCGTTTAATTCAATAATTTTCATTTATATCGACTCTGCATCAAAATAATCTTGATTTCGTCAATTTAAAATTTTTTCATTTATTTTTTTTTTTTGCATTTTCTGGCGTTTCTAGAGGTCTTAGAGGATTTAAGACGTTATTTTCGAATCCTCACATTTCGGGCCTTGATCTTAGCTATCTCTGTCAAAACTCAACCGATTTTGAATCGGAATACCATTTAATTCAATAATTTTCATTTATATCGACTCTGCATCAAAATAATCTTGATTTCGTCAATTTAAAATTTTTTCATTTATTTTTTGTTTTTGCATTTTCTGGCGTTTCTAGAGGTCTTAGAGGATTTTAGACGTTATTTTCGAATCCTCACATTTCGGGCCTTGATCTTAGCTATCTCTGTCAAAACTCAACCGATTTTGAATCGGAATACCATTTAATTCAATAATTTTCATTTATATCGACTCTGCATCAAAATAATCTTGATTTCGTCAATTTAAAATTTTTTCATTTATTTTTTGTTTTTGCATTTTCTGGCGTTTCTAGAGGTCTTAGACGATTTTAGACGTTATTTTCGAATCCTCACATTTCGGGCCTTGATCTTAGCTATCTCTGTCAAAACTCAACCGATTTTGAATCGGAATACCATTTAATTCAATAATTTTCATTTATATCGACTCTGCATCAAAATAATCTTGATTTCGTCAATTTAAAATTTTTTCATTTATTTTTTTTTTTTGCATTTTCTGGCGTTTCTAGAGGTCTTAGACGATTTTAGACGTTATTTTCGAATCCTCACATTTCGGGCCTTGATCTTAGCTATCTCTGTCAAAACTCAACCGATTTTGAATCGGAATACCATTTAATTCAATAATTTTCATTTATATCGACTCTGCATCAAAATAATCTTGATTTCGTCAATTTAAAATTTTTTCATTTATTTTTTGTTTTTGCATTTTCTGGCGTTTCTAGAGGTCTTAGACGATTTTAGACGTTATTTTCGAATCCTCACATTTCGGGCCTTGATCTTAGCTATCTCTGTCAAAACTCAACCGATTTTGAATCGGAATACCATTTAATTCAATAATTTTCATTTATATCGACTCTGCATCAAAATAATCTTGATTTCGTCAATTTAAAATTTTTTCATTTATTTTTTTGTTTTTGCATTTTCTGGCGTTTCTAGAGGTCTTAGAGGATTTTAGACGTTATTTTCGAATCCTCACATTTCGGGCCTTGATCTTAGCTATCTCTGTCAAAACTCAACCGATTTTGAATCGGAATACCATTTAATTCAATAATTTTCATTTATATCGACTCTGCATCAAAATAATCTTGATTTCGTCAATTTAAAATTTTTTCATTTATTTTTTGTTTTTGCATTTTCTGGCGTTTCTAGAGGTCTTAGAGGATTTTAGACGTTATTTTCGAATCCTCACATTTCGGGCCTTGATCTTAGCTATCTCTGTCAAAACTCAACCGATTTTGAATCGGAATACCATTTAATTCAATAATTTTCATTTATATCGACTCTGCATCAAAATAATCTTGATTTCGTCAATTTAAAATTTTTTCATTTATTTTTTGTTTTTGCATTTTCTGGCGTTTCTAGAGGTCTTAGACGATTTTAGACGTTATTTTCGAATCCTCACATTTCGGGCCTTGATCTTAGCTATCTCTGTCAAAACTCAACCGATTTTGAATCGGAATACCGTTTAATTCAATAATTTTCATTTATATCGACTCTGCATCAAAATAATCTTGATTTCGTCAATTTAAAATTTTTTCATTTATTTTTTGTTTTTGCATTTTCTGGCGTTTCTAGAGGTCTTAGACGATTTTAGACGTTATTTTCGAATCCTCACATTTCGGGCCTTGATCTTAGCTATCTCTGTCAAAACTCAACCGATTTTGAATCGGAATACCATTTAATTCAATAATTTTCATTTATATCGACTCTGCATCAAAATAATCTTGATTTCGTCAATTTAAAATTTTTTCATTTATTTTTTGTTTTTGCATTTTCTGGCGTTTCTAGAGGTCTTAGACGATTTTAGACGTTATTTTCGAATCCTCACATTTCGGGCCTTGATCTTAGCTATCTCTGTCAAAACTCAACCGATTTTGAATCGGAATACCATTTAATTCAATAATTTTCATTTATATCGACTCTGCATCAAAATAATCTTGATTTCGTCAATTTAAAATTTTTTCATTTATTTTTTGTTTTTGCATTTTCTGGCGTTTCTAGAGGTCTTAGACGATTTTAGACGTTATTTTCGAATCCTCACATTTCGGGCCTTGATCTTAGCTATCTCTGTCAAAACTCAACCGATTTTGAATCGGAATACCATTTAATTCAATAATTTTCATTTATATCGACTCTGCATCAAAATAATCTTGATTTCGTCAATTTAAAATTTTTTCATTTATTTTTTGTTTTTGCATTTTCTGGCGTTTCTAGAGGTCTTAGAGGATTTTAGACGTTATTTTCGAATCCTCACATTTCGGGCCTTGATCTTAGCTATCTCTGTCAAAACTCAACCGATTTTGAATCGGAATACCATTTAATTCAATAATTTTCATTTATATCGACTCTGCATCAAAATAATCTTGATTTCGTCAATTTAAAATTTTTTCATTTATTTTTTGTTTTTGCATTTTCTGGCGTTTCTAGAGGTCTTAGACGATTTTAGACGTTATTTTCGAATCCTCACATTTCAGGCCTTGATCTTAGCTATCTCTGTCAAAACTCAACCGATTTTGAATCAGAATACCGTTTAATTCAATAATTTTCATTTATATCGACTCTGCATCAAAATAATCTTGATTTCGTCAATTTAAAATTTTTTCATTTATTTTTTGTTTTTGCATTTTCTGGCGTTTCTAGAGGTCTTAGACGATTTTAGACGTTATTTTCGAATCCTCACATTTCGGGCCTTGATCTTAGCTATCTCTGTCAAAACTCAACCGATTTTGAATCGGAATACCATTTAATTCAATAATTTTCATTTATATCGACTCTGCATCAAAATAATCTTGATTTCGTCAATTTAAAATTTTTTCATTTATTTTTTGTTTTTGCATTTTCTGGCGTTTCTAGAGGTCTTAGAGGATTTTAGACGTTATTTTCGAATCCTCACATTTCGGGCCTTGATCTTAGCTATCTCTGTCAAAACTCAACCGATTTTGAATCGGAATACCATTTAATTCAATAATTTTCATTTATATCGACTCTGCATCAAAATAATCTTGATTTCGTCAATTTAAAATTTTTTCATTTATTTTTTGTTTTTGCATTTTCTGGCGTTTCTAGAGGTCTTAGACGATTTTAGACGTTATTTTCGAATCCTCACATTTCGGGCCTTGATCTTAGCTATCTCTGTCAAAACTCAACCGATTTTGAATCGGAATACCGTTTAATTCAATAATTTTCATTTATATCGACTCTGCATCAAAATAATCTTGATTTCGTCAATTTAAAATTTTTTCATTTATTTTTTGTTTTTGCATTTTCTGGCGTTTCTAGAGGTCTTAGACGATTTTAGACGTTATTTTCGAATCCTCACATTTCGGGCCTTGATCTTAGCTATCTCTGTCAAAACTCAACCGATTTTGAATCGGAATACCATTTAATTCAATAATTTTCATTTATATCGACTCTGCATCAAAATAATCTTGATTTCGTCAATTTAAAATTTTTTCATTTATTTTTTGTTTTTGCATTTTCTGGCGTTTCTAGAGGTCTTAGAGGATTTTAGACGTTATTTTCGAATCCTCACATTTCGGGCCTTGATCTTAGCTATCTCTGTCAAAACTCAACCGATTTTGAATCGGAATACCATTTAATTCAATAATTTTCATTTATATCGACTCTGCATCAAAATAATCTTGATTTCGTCAATTTAAAATTTTTTCATTTATTTTTTGTTTTTGCATTTTCTGGCGTTTCTAGAGGTCTTAGACGATTTTAGACGTTATTTTCGAATCCTCACATTTCGGGCCTTGATCTTAGCTATCTCTGTCAAAACTCAACCGATTTTGAATCGGAATACCATTTAATTCAATAATTTTCATTTATATCGACTCTGCATCAAAATAATCTTGATTTCGTCAATTTAAAATTTTTTCATTTATTTTTTGTTTTTGCATTTTCTGGCGTTTCTAGAGGTCTTAGACGATTTTAGACGTTATTTTCGAATCCTCACATTTCGGGCCTTGATCTTAGCTATCTCTGTCAAAACTCAACCGATTTTGAATCGGAATACCGTTTAATTCAATAATTTTCATTTATATCGACTCTGCATCAAAATAATCTTGATTTCGTCAATTTAAAATTTTTTCATTTATTTTTTGTTTTTGCATTTTCTGGCGTTTCTAGAGGTCTTAGAGGATTTTAGACGTTATTTTCGAATCCTCACATTTCGGGCCTTGATCTTAGCTATCTCTGTCAAAACTCAACCGATTTTGAATCGGAATACCATTTAATTCAATAATTTTCATTTATATCGACTCTGCATCAAAATAATCTTGATTTCGTCAATTTAAAATTTTTTCATTTATTTTTTGTTTTTGCATTTTCTGGCGTTTCTAGAGGTCTTAGACGATTTTAGACGTTATTTTCGAATCCTCACATTTCGGGCCTTGATCTTAGCTATCTCTGTCAAAACTCAACCGATTTTGAATCGGAATACCATTTAATTCAATAATTTTCATTTATATCGACTCTGCATCAAAATAATCTTGATTTCGTCAATTTAAAATTTTTTCATTTATTTTTTGTTTTTGCATTTTCTGGCGTTTCTAGAGGTCTTAGACGATTTTAGACGTTATTTTCGAATCCTCACATTTCGGGCCTTGATCTTAGCTATCTCTGTCAAAACTCAACCGATTTTGAATCGGAATACCATTTAATTCAATAATTTTCATTTATATCGACTCTGCATCAAAATAATCTTGATTTCGTCAATTTAAAATTTTTTCATTTATTTTTTGTTTTTGCATTTTCTGGCGTTTCTAGAGGTCTTAGAGGATTTTAGACGTTATTTTCGAATCCTCACATTTCGGGCCTTGATCTTAGCTATCTCTGTCAAAACTCAACCGATTTTGAATCGGAATACCATTTAATTCAATAATTTTCATTTATATCGACTCTGCATCAAAATAATCTTGATTTCGTCAATTTAAAATTTTTTCATTTATTTTTTGTTTTTGCATTTTCTGGCGTTTCTAGAGGTCTTAGAGGATTTTAGACGTTATTTTCGAATCCTCACATTTCGGGCCTTGATCTTAGCTATCTCTGTCAAAACTCAACCGATTTTGAATCGGAATACCATTTAATTCAATAATTTTCATTTATATCGACTCTGCATCAAAATAATCTTGATTTCGTCAATTTAAAATTTTTTCATTAATTTTTTGTTTTTGCATTTTCTGGCGTTTCTAGAGGTCTTAGAGGATTTTAGACGTTATTTTCGAATCCTCACATTTCGGGCCTTGATCTTAGCTATCTCTGTCAAAACTCAACCGATTTTGAATCGGAATACCATTTAATTCAATAATTTTCATTTATATCGACTCTGCATCAAAATAATCTTGATTTCGTCAATTTAAAATTTTTTCATTTATTTTTTGTTTTTGCATTTTCTGGCGTTTCTAGAGGTCTTAGAGGATTTTAGACGTTATTTTCGAATCCTCACATTTCGGGCCTTGATCTTAGCTATCTCTGTCAAAACTCAACCGATTTTGAATCGGAATACCATTTAATTCAATAATTTTCATTTATATCGACTCTGCATCAAAATAATCTTGATTTCGTCAATTTAAAATTTTTTCATTTATTTTTTGTTTTTGCATTTTCTGGCGTTTCTAGAGGTCTTAGAGGATTTTAGACGTTATTTTCGAATCCTCACATTTCGGGCCTTGATCTTAGCTATCTCTGTCAAAACTCAACCGATTTTGAATCGGAATACCATTTAATTCAATAATTTTCATTTATATCGACTCTGCATCAAAATAATCTTGATTTCGTCAATTTAAAATTTTTTCATTTATTTTTTGTTTTTGCATTTTCTGGCGTTTCTAGAGGTCTTAGAGGATTTTAGACGTTATTTTCGAATCCTCACATTTCGGGCCTTGATCTTAGCTATCTCTGTCAAAACTCAACCGATTTTGAATCGGAATACCATTTAATTCAATAATTTTCATTTATATCGACTCTGCATCAAAATAATCTTGATTTCGTCAATTTAAAATTTTTTCATTTATTTTTTGTTTTTGCATTTTCTGGCGTTTCTAGAGGTCTTAGAGGATTTTAGACGTTATTTTCGAATCCTCACATTTCGGGCCTTGATCTTAGCTATCTCTGTCAAAACTCAACCGATTTTGAATCGGAATACCATTTAATTCAATAATTTTCATTTATATCGACTCTGCATCAAAATAATCTTGATTTCGTCAATTTAAAATTTTTTCATTTATTTTTTGTTTTTGCATTTTCTGGCGTTTCTAGAGGTCTTAGAGGATTTTAGACGTTATTTTCGAATCCTCACATTTCGGGCCTTGATCTTAGCTATCTCTGTCAAAACTCAACCGATTTTGAATCGGAATACCATTTAATTCAATAATTTTCATTTATATCGACTCTGCATCAAAATAATCTTGATTTCGTCAATTTAAAATTTTTTCATTTATTTTTTGTTTTTGCATTTTCTGGCGTTTCTAGAGGTCTTAGAGGATTTTAGACGTTATTTTCGAATCCTCACATTTCGGGCCTTGATCTTAGCTATCTCTGTCAAAACTCAACCGATTTTGAATCGGAATACCATTTAATTCAATAATTTTCATTTATATCGACTCTGCATCAAAATAATCTTGATTTCGTCAATTTAAAATTTTTTCATTTATTTTTTGTTTTTGCATTTTCTGGCGTTTCTAGAGGTCTTAGAGGATTTTAGACGTTATTTTCGAATCCTCACATTTCGGGCCTTGATCTTAGCTATCTCTGTCAAAACTCAACCGATTTTGAATCGGAATACCATTTAATTCAATAATTTTCATTTATATCGACTCTGCATCAAAATAATCTTGATTTCGTCAATTTAAAATTTTTTCATTTATTTTTTGTTTTTGCATTTTCTGGCGTTTCTAGAGGTCTTAGAGGATTTTAGACGTTATTTTCGAATCCTCACATTTCGGGCCTTGATCTTAGCTATCTCTGTCAAAACTCAACCGATTTTGAATCGGAATACCATTTAATTCAATAATTTTCATTTATATCGACTCTGCATCAAAATAATCTTGATTTCGTCAATTTAAAATTTTTTCATTTATTTTTTGTTTTTGCATTTTCTGGCGTTTCTAGAGGTCTTAGAGGATTTTAGACGTTATTTTCGAATCCTCACATTTCGGGCCTTGATCTTAGCTATCTCTGTCAAAACTCAACCGATTTTGAATCGGAATACCATTTAATTCAATAATTTTCATTTATATCGACTCTGCATCAAAATAATCTTGATTTCGTCAATTTAAAATTTTTTCATTTATTTTTTGTTTTTGCATTTTCTGGCGTTTCTAGAGGTCTTAGAGGATTTTAGACGTTATTTTCGAATCCTCACATTTCGGGCCTTGATCTTAGCTATCTCTGTCAAAACTCAACCGATTTTGAATCGGAATACCATTTAATTCAATAATTTTCATTTATATCGACTCTGCATCAAAATAATCTTGATTTCGTCAATTTAAAATTTTTTCATTTATTTTTTGTTTTTGCATTTTCTGGCGTTTCTAGAGGTCTTAGAGGATTTTAGACGTTATTTTCGAATCCTCACATTTCGGGCCTTGATCTTAGCTATCTCTGTCAAAACTCAACCGATTTTGAATCGGAATACCATTTAATTCAATAATTTTCATTTATATCGACTCTGCATCAAAATAATCTTGATTTCGTCAATTTAAAATTTTTTCATTTATTTTTTGTTTTTGCATTTTCTGGCGTTTCTAGAGGTCTTAGAGGATTTTAGACGTTATTTTCGAATCCTCACATTTCGGGCCTTGATCTTAGCTATCTCTGTCAAAACTCAACCGATTTTGAATCGGAATACCATTTAATTCAATAATTTTCATTTATATCGACTCTGCATCAAAATAATCTTGATTTCGTCAATTTAAAATTTTTTCATTTATTTTTTGTTTTTGCATTTTCTGGCGTTTCTAGAGGTCTTAGAGGATTTTAGACGTTATTTTCGAATCCTCACATTTCAGGCCTTGATCTTAGCTATCTCTGTCAAAACTCAACCGATTTTGAATCGGAATACCATTTAATTCAATAATTTTCATTTATATCGACTCTGCATCAAAATAATCTTGATTTCGTCAATTTAAAATTTTTTCATTTATTTTTTGTTTTTGTATTTTCTGGCGTTTCTAGAGGTCTTAGAGGATTTTAGACGTTATTTTCGAATCCTCACATTTCGGGCCTTGATCTTAGCTATCTCTGTCAAAACTCAACCGATTTTGAATCGGAATACCATTTAATTCAATAATTTTCATTTATATCGACTCTGCATCAAAATAATCTTGATTTCGTCAATTTAAAATTTTTTCATTTATTTTTTGTTTTTGCATTTTCTGGCGTTTCTAGAGGTCTTAGAGGATTTTAGACGTTATTTTCGAATCCTCACATTTCGGGCCTTGATCTTAGCTATCTCTGTCAAAACTCAACCGATTTTGAATCGGAATACCATTTAATTCAATAATTTTCATTTATATCGACTCTGCATCAAAATAATCTTGATTTCGTCAATTTAAAATTTTTTCATTTATTTTTTGTTTTTGCATTTTCTGGCGTTTCTAGAGGTCTTAGAGGATTTTAGACGTTATTTTCGAATCCTCACATTTCGGGCCTTGATCTTAGCTATCTCTGTCAAAACTCAACCGATTTTGAATCGGAATACCATTTAATTCAATAATTTTCATTTATATCGACTCTGCATCAAAATAATCTTGATTTCGTCAATTTAAAATTTTTTCATTTATTTTTTGTTTTTGCATTTTCTGGCGTTTCTAGAGGTCTTAGAGGATTTTAGACGTTATTTTCGAATCCTCACATTTCGGGCCTTGATCTTAGCTATCTCTGTCAAAACTCAACCGATTTTGAATCAGAATACCATTTAATTCAATAATTTTCATTTATATCGACTCTGCATCAAAATAATCTTGATTTCGTCAATTTAAAATTTTTTCATTTATTTTTTGTTTTTGCATTTTCTGGCGTTTCTAGAGGTCTTAGAGGATTTTAGACGTTATTTTCGAATCCTCACATTTCGGGCCTTGATCTTAGCTATCTCTGTCAAAACTCAACCGATTTTGAATCGGAATACCATTTAATTCAATAATTTTCATTTATATCGACTCTGCATCAAAATAATCTTGATGTCGTCAATTTAAAATTGTTTCATTTATTTTTTGTTTTTGCATTTTCTGGCGTTTCTAGAGGTCTTAGAGGATTTTAGACGTTATTTTTGAATCCTCACATTTCAGGCCTTGATCTTAGCTATCTCTGTCAAAACTCAACCGATTTTGAATCAGAATACCGTTTAATTCAATAATTTTCATTTATATCGACTCTGCATTAAAATAATCTTGATTTCGTTAATTTAAAATTTTTTCATTTATTTTTTGTTTTTGCATTTTCTTGCGTTTCTAGAGGTCTTAGAGGATTTTAGACCTTATTTTCGAATCCTCACATTTCGGGCCTTGATCTTAGCTATCTCTGTCAAAACTCAACCGATTTTGAATCGGAATACCATTTAATTCAATAATTTTCATTTATATCGACTCTGCATCAAAATAATCTTGATTTCGTCAATTTAAAATTTTTTCATTTATTTTTTGTTTTTGCATTTTCTGGCGTTTCTAGAGGTCTTAGAGGATTTTAGACGTTATTTTCGAATCCTCACATTTCGGGCCTTGATCTTAGCTATCTCTGTCAAAACTCAACCGATTTTGAATCAGAATACCGTTTAATTCAATAATTTTCATTTATATCGACTCTGCATCAAAATAATCTTGATTTCGTCAATTTAAAATTTTTTCATTTATTTTTTGTTTTTGCATTTTCTGGCGTTTCTAGAGGTCTTAGAGGATTTTAGACCTTATTTTCGAATCCTCACATTTCGGGCCTTGATCTTAGCTATCTCTGTCAAAACTCAACCGATTTTGAATCGGAATACCATTTAATTCAATAATTTTCATTTATATCGACTCTGCATCAAAATAATCTTGATTTCGTCAATTTAAAATTTTTTCATTTATTTTTTGTTTTTGCATTTTCTGGCGTTTCTAGAGGTCTTAGAGGATTTTAGACGTTATTTTCGAATCCTCACATTTCGGGCCTTGATCTTAGCTATCTCTGTCAAAACTCAACCGATTTTGAATCGGAATACCATTTAATTCAATAATTTTCATTTATATCGACTCTGCATCAAAATAATCTTGATTTCGTCAATTTAAAATTTTTTCATTTATTTTTTGTTTTTGCATTTTCTGGCGTTTCTAGAGGTCTTAGAGGATTTTAGACGTTATTTTCGAATCCTCACATTTCGGGCCTTGATCTTAGCTATCTCTGTCAAAACTCAACCGATTTTGAATCGGAATACCATTTAATTCAATAATTTTCATTTATATCGACTCTGCATCAAAATAATCTTGATTTCGTCAATTTAAAATTTTTTCATTTATTTTTTGTTTTTGCATTTTCTGGCGTTTCTAGAGGTCTTAGAGGATTTTAGACGTTATTTTCGAATCCTCACATTTCGGGCCTTGATCTTAGCTATCTCTGTCAAAACTCAACCGATTTTGAATCGGAATACCATTTAATTCAATAATTTTCATTTATATCGACTCTGCATCAAAATAATCTTGATTTCGTCAATTTAAAATTTTTTCATTTATTTTTTGTTTTTGCATTTTCTGGCGTTTCTAGAGGTCTTAGAGGATTTTAGACGTTATTTTCGAATCCTCACATTTCGGGCCTTGATCTTAGCTATCTCTGTCAAAACTCAACCGATTTTGAATCGGAATACCATTTAATTCAATAATTTTCATTTATATCGACTCTGCATCAAAATAATCTTGATTTCGTCAATTTAAAATTTTTTCATTTATTTTTTGTTTTTGCATTTTCTGGCGTTTCTAGAGGTCTTAGAGGATTTTAGACGTTATTTTCGAATCCTCACATTTCGGGCCTTGATCTTAGCTATCTCTGTCAAAACTCAACCGATTTTGAATCGGAATACCATTTAATTCAATAATTTTCATTTATATCGACTCTGCATCAAAATAATCTTGATTTCGTCAATTTAAAATTTTTTCATTTATTTTTTGTTTTTGCATTTTCTGGCGTTTCTAGAGGTCTTAGAGGATTTTAGACGTTATTTTCGAATCCTCACATTTCGGGCCTTGATCTTAGCTATCTCTGTCAAAACTCAACCGATTTTGAATCGGAATACCATTTAATTCAATAATTTTCATTTATATCGACTCTGCATCAAAATAATCTTGATTTCGTCAATTTAAAATTTTTTCATTTATTTTTTGTTTTTGCATTTTCTGGCGTTTCTAGAGGTCTTAGAGGATTTTAGACGTTATTTTTGAATCCTCACATTTCGGGCCTTGATCTTAGCTATCTCTGTCAAAACTCAACCGATTTTGAATCGGAATACCATTTAATTCAATAATTTTCATTTATATCGACTCTGCATCAAAATAATCTTGATTTCGTCAATTTAAAATTTTTTCATTTATTTTTTGTTTTTGCATTTTCTGGCGTTTCTAGAGGTCTTAGAGGATTTTAGACGTTATTTTCGAATCCTCACATTTCGGGCCTTGATCTTAGCTATCTCTGTCAAAACTCAACCGATTTTGAATCGGAATACCATTTAATTCAATAATTTTCATTTATATCGACTCTGCATCAAAATAATCTTGATTTCGTCAATTTAAAATTTTTTCATTTATTTTTTGTTTTTGCATTTTCTGGCGTTTCTAGAGGTCTTAGAGGATTTTAGACGTTATTTTCGAATCCTCACATTTCGGGCCTTGATCTTAGCTATCTCTGTCAAAACTCAACCGATTTTGAATCGGAATACCATTTAATTCAATAATTTTCATTTATATCGACTCTGCATCAAAATAATCTTGATTTCGTCAATTTAAAATTTTTTCATTTATTTTTTGTTTTTGCATTTTCTGGCGTTTCTAGAGGTCTTAGAGGATTTTAGACGTTATTTTCGAATCCTCACATTTCGGGCCTTGATCTTAGCTATCTCTGTCAAAACTCAACCGATTTTGAATCGGAATACCATTTAATTCAATAATTTTCATTTATATCGACTCTGCATCAAAATAATCTTGATTTCGTCAATTTAAAATTTTTTCATTTATTTTTTGTTTTTGCATTTTCTGGCGTTTCTAGAGGTCTTAGAGGATTTTAGACGTTATTTTCGAATCCTCACATTTCGGGCCTTGATCTTAGCTATCTCTGTCAAAACTCAACCGATTTTGAATCGGAATACCATTTAATTCAATAATTTTCATTTATATCGACTCTGCATCAAAATAATCTTGATTTCGTCAATTTAAAATTTTTTCATTTATTTTTTGTTTTTGCATTTTCTGGCGTTTCTAGAGGTCTTAGAGGATTTTAGACGTTATTTTCGAATCCTCACATTTCGGGCCTTGATCTTAGCTATCTCTGTCAAAACTCAACCGATTTTGAATCAGAATACCATTTAATTCAATAATTTTCATTTATATCGACTCTGCATCAAAATAATCTTGATTTCGTCAATTTAAAATTTTTTCATTTATTTTTTGTTTTTGCATTTTCTGGCGTTTCTAGAGGTCTTAGAGGATTTTAGACGTTATTTTCGAATCCTCACATTTCGGGCCTTGATCTTAGCTATCTCTGTCAAAACTCAACCGATTTTGAATCGGAATACCATTTAATTCAATAATTTTCATTTATATCGACTCTGCATCAAAATAATCTTGATTTCGTCAATTTAAAATTTTTTCATTTATTTTTTGTTTTTGCATTTTCTGGCGTTTCTAGAGGTCTTAGAGGATTTTAGACGTTATTTTCGAATCCTCACATTTCGGGCCTTGATCTTAGCTATCTCTGTCAAAACTCAACCGATTTTGAATCGGAATACCATTTAATTCAATAATTTTCATTTATATCGACTCTGCATCAAAATAATCTTGATTTCGTCAATTTAAAATTTTTTCATTTATTTTTTGTTTTTGCATTTTCTGGCGTTTCTAGAGGTCTTAGAGGATTTTAGACGTTATTTTCGAATCCTCACATTTCGGGCCTTGATCTTAGCTATCTCTGTCAAAACTCAACCGATTTTGAATCGGAATACCATTTAATTCAATAATTTTCATTTATATCGACTCTGCATCAAAATAATCTTGATTTCGTCAATTTAAAATTTTTTCATTTATTTTTTGTTTTTGCATTTTCTGGCGTTTCTAGAGGTCTTAGAGGATTTTAGACGTTATTTTCGAATCCTCACATTTCGGGCCTTGATCTTAGCTATCTCTGTCAAAACTCAACCGATTTTGAATCGGAATACCATTTAATTCAATAATTTTCATTTATATCGACTCTGCATCAAAATAATCTTGATTTCGTCAATTTAAAATTTTTTCATTTATTTTTTGTTTTTGCATTTTCTGGCGTTTCTAGAGGTCTTAGAGGATTTTAGACGTTATTTTCGAATCCTCACATTTCGGGCCTTGATCTTAGCTATCTCTGTCAAAACTCAACCGATTTTGAATCGGAATACCATTTAATTCAATAATTTTCATTTATATCGACTCTGCATCAAAATAATCTTGATTTCGTCAATTTAAAATTTTTTCATTTATTTTTTGTTTTTGCATTTTCTGGCGTTTCTAGAGGTCTTAGAGGATTTTAGACGTTATTTTTGAATCCTCACATTTCGGGCCTTGATCTTAGCTATCTCTGTCAAAACTCAACCGATTTTGAATCGGAATACCATTTAATTCAATAATTTTCATTTATATCGACTCTGCATCAAAATAATCTTGATTTCGTCAATTTAAAATTTTTTCATTTATTTTTTGTTTTTGCATTTTCTGGCGTTTCTAGAGGTCTTAGAGGATTTTAGACGTTATTTTTGAATCCTCACATTTCAGGCCTTGATCTTAGCTATCTCTGTCAAAACTCAACCGATTTTGAATCAGAATACCGTTTAATTCAATAATTTTCATTTATATCGACTCTGCATTAAAATAATCTTGATTTCGTTAATTTAAAATTTTTTCATTTATTTTTTGTTTTTGCATTTTCTTGCGTTTCTAGAGGTCTTAGAGGATTTTAGACCTTATTTTCGAATCCTCACATTTCGGGCCTTGATCTTAGCTATCTCTGTCAAAACTCAACCGATTTTGAATCGGAATACCATTTAATTCAATAATTTTCATTTATATCGACTCTGCATCAAAATAATCTTGATTTCGTCAATTTAAAATTTTTTCATTTATTTTTTGTTTTTGCATTTTCTGGCGTTTCTAGAGGTCTTAGAGGATTTTAGACGTTATTTTCGAATCCTCACATTTCGGGCCTTGATCTTAGCTATCTCTGTCAAAACTCAACCGATTTTGAATCAGAATACCGTTTAATTCAATAATTTTCATTTATATCGACTCTGCATCAAAATAATCTTGATTTCGTCAATTTAAAATTTTTTCATTTATTTTTTAGACCCCGTACTCTAAAAAAGAGTAGAGGGGTCTATTAAGTTTGTCTGAAGCGAAATGTGCGTAACAGGCAGAAGGAGGCGTGGCCGACCCCATAAAGTATATATATTCTTGATCAGCATCAACAGCCGAGTCGATATAGCGATGTCCGTCTGTCCGTCTGTCTGTCTGTCTGTCTGTCTGTCTGTCCGTCCGTATGAACACCTGGATCTTCTAAACTACAAGAGCTAGAGCAGCCAAATTTGGAATGAAAGTCCGTCTATATGTCAGTCAGGTTAAGTTTATTTCAAAGTTTTGCCACGCCCCCTACCGCCCCCGCAAATTGTAAAAAACTATTTTCACATCACTATAACTTGAAAACGACTAGAGCTAGAGAGACCAAATTCACACATTATGTGTATGGTACCAATATAACTGTCCTCACCAAGTTTGATCCTGATCGGACAACTATAGCCTATAGCTCCCATAGGACAAATCGCTCAAAAATAAAAAATTTGTATGAAGACATGTAATGTTAGTTGGCCGATCGCAACCAAACTCACACAGAATGTGTGTATAATTATTAAAAGTATCATCACCAAATTTGGTCCAAATCGGACAACAACAACTTATAAAACAAATTAATCAAAAATTCTGAATTTTATGAATAAATTGTTTGTTTACACTTGCTTGCAATAAAAGATTTAACTCTACGTTTAGCTACTGCAACTTTAATAAGAAGAGTAGTCTAGGTAGTAGAGACGCGCGCTTCGTACGTGTTTGTTAGACCGGGATCCCGGGTTCGAATCCAGTCAGTGAAATAGGTTTTTTGTTTACTTTTTAAATTTTAATATAAAACTTCAAAGCGGAGTGTTTTCTAAGTAGTAAAGATGCCTGATCTAATTCTTCGCACTTGTATGTTAACCCGGGTTCATGGGTTCGAGCGCCGTCAGGGACATTTTATTAATTTTTGTTATATAACAAAATAACAAAAAAATATTACATGTAAATGCAGATAGTCGAGCACTTTTAAGAGAGGGGCGTGGTGCAGCTGTTAGGGCTCTGACGCTTGAGCATGAAGTCCGAGGTTCAAATCCCCTCAGTGAATTATTTTGGTTATTATTATTTTTTTATTTCAATTTAAATTTAAAATAATAATTTCGAATTGTAAAATAATAATTTCAAATTGTAAGACATGGCTTATTTTTAAAATAAGCCAAGTATGAAAATTGTGCATTTAATTGTGTATATATTTACATACATTTGTATATAAATATGTATGTATACAAAATTGGAATCACTCCGCTTTTCTTCTTTTTCGTATGGAAAATGCGCACTTCTGTGAGTACGGGGTCTTTTACAGTCGGCTCGCTCGACTGTAGCCTTTCTTACTTGTTGTTTTTGCATTTTCTGGCGTTTCTAGAGGTCTTAGACGATTTTAGACGTTATTTTCGAATCCTCACATTTCGGGCCTTGATCTTAGCTATCTCTGTCAAAACTCAACCGATTTTGAATCGGAATACCATTTAATTCAATAATTTTCATTTATATCGACTCTGCATCAAAATAATCTTGATTTCGTCAATTTAAAATTTTTTCATTTATTTTTTGTTTTTGCATTTTCTGGCGTTTCTAGAGGTCTTAGAGGATTTTAGACGTTATTTTCGAATCCTCACATTTCAGGCCTTGATCTTAGCTATCTCTGTCAAAACTCAACCGATTTTGAATCGGAATACCATTTAATTCAATAATTTTCATTTATATCGACTCTGCATCAAAATAATCTTGATTTCGTCAATTTAAAATTTTTTCATTTATTTTTTGTTTTTGCATTTTCTGGCGTTTCTAGTGGTCTTAGACGACTTTAGACGTTATTTTCGAATCCTCACATTTCAGGCCTTGATCTTAGCTATCTCTGTCAAAACTCAACCGGAATCG
>JAEIGM010000647.1:0-15314 GCA_018903735.1 Drosophila cardini
ACTCTGCATCAAAATAATCATGACTTCGACCATTTAAAAATTTTTTCATACAATTTTTTTTTTTTTGCCTTTTTTGTCGTTTCTAGATGATTTTCATTTGTATCGCACTGCATCAAAATAATCATGATTTCGACCATTTAAAATTTTTTTCATTAATTTTTTGTTTTTTGCCTTTTTTGTCGTTTCTAGATGATTTTCATTTATATCGACTCTGCATCAAAATAATCATGATTTTATTACTTACAATTTTTCATTTTATTTTTTGTTTTTTGCCTTTTTGTCGTTTCTAGATGATTTTCATTTATATCGACTCTGCATCAAAATAATCATGATGTCGACAATTTAAAATTTTTTCATACATTTTTTGTTTTTTGCCTTTTTGGCGTTTCTAGATGATTTTCATTTATATCGACTCTGCATCAAAATAATCATGATATTCGACAATTTAAAAATTTTTTCATATATTTTTTGTTTTTTGCCTTTTTTGTCGTTTCTAGATGATTTTCATTTATATCGACTCTGCATCAAAATAATCATGATGTCGACAATTTAAAATTTTTTCATAAATTTTTTTTTTTTTTGCCTTTTTTGTCGTTTCTAGATGATTTTCATTTATATCGACTCTGCATCAAAATAATCATGATGTCGACAATTTAAAATTTTTTCATAAATTTTTTGTTTTTTGCCTTTTTTGTCGTTTCTAGATGATTTTCATTTATATCGACTCTGCATCAAAATAATCATGATGTCGACAATTTAAAATTTTTTCATAAATTTTTTTTTTTTGCCTTTTTTGTCGTTTCTAGATGATTTTCATTTGTATCGACTCTGCATCAAAATAATCATGATTTCGACAATTTAAAATTTTTTCATTTATTTTTTGTTTTTTGCCTTTTTTGTCGTTTCTAGATGATTTTCATTTATATCGACTCTGCATCAAAATAATCATGATGTCGACAATTTAAAATTTTTTCATAAATTTTTTGTTTTTTGCCTTTTTTGTCGTTTCTAGATGATTTTCATTTATATCGACTCTGCATCAAAATAATCATGATTTCGACAATTTAAAATTTTTTCATAAATTTTTTGTTTTTTGCCTTTTTTGTCGTTTCTAGATGATTTTCATTTATATCGACTCTGCATCAAAATAATCATGATGTCGACAATTTAAAATTTTTTCATACATTTTTTGTTTTTTATGCATTTTTTGTCGTTTCTAGATTATTTTCATTTGTATCGACTCTGCATCAAAATAATCATGATTTCGTCAATTTACATTTTTTTCATTTATTTTTTGTTTTTAGCATTCTTTGGCGTTTCTAGATGATTTTCATTTATATCGCACTGCATCAAAATAATCATGATGTCGACAATTTAAAATTTTTTCATACATTTTTTGTTTTTTGCCTTTTTTGTCGTTTCTAGATGATTTTCATTTGTATCGACTCTGCATCAAAATAATCATGATTTCGTCAATTTACAATTTTTTCATTTATTTTTTGTTTTTAGCATTCTTTGGCGTTTCTAGATGATTTTCATTTATATCGACTCTGCATCAAAATAATCATGATGTCGACAATTTAAAATTTTTTCATAAATTTTTTGTTTTTTGCCTTTTTTGTCGTTTTTAGATGATTTTCATTTATATCGACTCTGCATCAAAATAATCATGATTTCGACAATTTAAAATTTTTTCATAAATTTTTTTTTTTTTGCTTTTTTGTCGTTTCTAGATGATTTTCATTTATATCGACTCTGCATCAAAATAATCATGATGTCGACAATTTAAAAATTTTTCATACATTTTTTGTTTTTTGCCTTTTTTGTCGTTTCTAGATGATTTTCATTTGTATCGACTCTGCATCAAAATAATCATGATTTCGTCAATTTACAATTTTTTCATTTATTTTTTGTTTTTAGCATTCTTTGGCGTTTCTAGATGATTTTCATTTATATCGCACTGCATCAAAATAATCATGATGTCGACAATTTAAAATTTTTTCATAAATTTTTTTGCCTTTTTTGTCGTTTCTAGATGATTTTCATTTGTATCGACTCTGCATCAAAATAATCATGATTTCGTCAATTTAAAATTTTTTCATTTATTTTTTGTTTTTTGCATTCTTTGGCGTTTCTAGATGATTTTCATTTATATCGACTCTGCATCAAAATAATCATGATGTCGACAATTTAAAATTTTTTCATAAATTTTTTTTTTTTTGCCTTTTTTGTCGTTTCTAGATGATTTTCATTTGTATCGACTCTGCATCAAAATAATCATGATTTCGTCAATTTACAATTTTTTCATTTATTTTTTTTTTTTAGCATTCTTTGGCGTTTCTAGATGATTTTCATTTATATCGCACTGCATCAAAATAATCATGATGTCGACAATTTAAAATTTTTTCATAAATTTTTTGGTTTTTTGCCTTTTTTGTCGTTTCTAGATGATTTTCATTTGTATCGACTCTGCATCAAAATAATCATGATGTCGACAATTTAAAATTTTTTCATATATTTTTTGTTTTTTGCATTTTTGGCGTTTCTAGATGATTTTCATTTATATCGACTCTGCATCAAAATAATCATGATGTCGACAATTTAAAATTTTTTCATACATTTTTTGTTTTTTGCCTTTTTTGTCGTTTCTAGATGATTTTCATTTATATCGACTCTGCATCAAAATAATCATGATTTCGACAATTTAAAATTTTTCATTTATTTTTTGTTTTTTGCCTTCTTTGGCGTTTCTAGATGATTTTCATTTATATCGACTCTGCATCAAAATAATCATGATGTCGACAATTTAAAATTTTTTCATAAATTTTTTTTTTTTTGCCTTTTTTGTCGTTTCTAGATGATTTTCATTTATATCGACTCTGCATCAAAATAATCATGATGTCGACAATTTAAAATTTTTTCATACATTTTTTGTTTTTTGCTTTTTTGTCGTTTCTAGATGATTTTCATTTGTATCGACTCTGCATCAAAATAATCATGATTTCGACAATTTAAAATTTTTTCATAAATTTTTTTTTTTTGCCTTTTTTGTCGTTTCTAGATGATTTTCATTTATATCGACTCTGCATCAAAATAATCATGATTTCGACAATTTAAAATTTTTTCATAAATTTTTTGTTTTTTGCCTTTTTTGTCGTTTCTAGATGATTTTCATTTATATCGACTCTGCATCAAAATAATCATGATTTCGACAATTTAAAATTTTTCATAAATTTTTTGTTTTTTGCCTTTTTTGTCGTTTCTAGATGATTTTCATTTATATCGACTCTGCATCAAAATAATCATGATGTCGACAATTTAAAATTTTTTCATAAATTTTTTGTTTTTATGCCTTTTTTGTCGTTTCTAGATGATTTTCATTTATATCGACTCTGCATCAAAATAATCATGATGTCGACAATTTAAAATTTTTTCATAAATTTTTTGTTTTTTGCCTTTTTTGTCGTTTCTAGATGATTTTCATTTATATCGACTCTGCATCAAAATAATCATGATTTCGACAATTTAAAATTTTTTCATAAATTTTTTGTTTTTTGCCTTCTTTGTCGTTTCTAGATGATTTTCATTTATATCGACACTGCATCAAAATAATCATGATGTCGACAATTTAAAATTTTTTCATACATTTTTTGTTTTTTTGCCTTTTTTGTCGTTTCTAGATGATTTTCATTTGTATCGACTCTGCATCAAAATAATCATGATTTCGACAATTTAAAATTTTTTCATATATTTTTTGTTTTTTGCCTTTTTTGGCGTTTCTAGATGATTTTCATTTATATCGCACTGCATCAAAATAATCATGATGTCGACAATTTAAAATTTTTTCATAAATTTTTTGTTTTTTGCCTTTTTTGTCGTTTCTAGATGATTTTCATTTATATCGACTCTGCATCAAAATAATCATGATTTCGACAATTTAAAATTTTTTCATAAATTTTTTTTTTTTTGCTTTTTTGTCGTTTCTAGATGATTTTCATTTATATCGACACTGCATCAAAATAATCATGATGTCGACAATTTAAAATTTTTTCATAAATTTTTTGTTTTTTGCCTTTTTTGTCGTTTCTAGATGATTTTCATTTATATCGACTCTGCATCAAAATAATCATGATTTCGACAATTTAAAATTTTTTCATATATTTTTTGTTTTTTGCATTTTTTGTCGTTTCTAGATGATTTTCATTTATATCGACTCTGCATCAAAATAATCATGATTTCGACAATTTAAAATTTTTTCATAAATTTTTTGTTTTTTGCCTTTTTTGTCGTTTCTAGATGATTTTCATTTATATCGACTCTGCATCAAAATAATCATGATGTCGACAATTTAAAATTTTTTCATAAATTTTTTTTTTTTTTGCCTTTTTTGTCGTTTCTAGATGATTTTCATTTATATCGACTCTGCATCAAAATAATCATGATTTCGACAATTTAAAATTTTTTCATAAATTTTTTGTTTTTTGCTTTTTTGTCGTTTCTAGATGATTTTCATTTATATCGACTCTGCATCAAAATAATCATGATTTCGACAATTTAAAATTTTTTCATAAATTTTTTGTTTTTTGCCTTTTTTGTCGTTTCTAGATGATTTTCATTTATATCGACTCTGCATCAAAATAATCATGATTTCGACAATTTAAAATTTTTTCATAAATTTTTTGTTTTTTGCCTTTTTTGTCGTTTCTAGATGATTTTCATTTATATCGACTCTGCATCAAAATAATCATGATTTCGACAATTTAAAAATTTTTTCATAAATTTTTTGTTTTTTGCCTTTTTTGTCGTTTCTAGATGATTTTCATTTATATCGACACTGCATCAAAATAATCATGATGTCGACAATTTAAAAATTTTTCATAAATTTTTTGTTTTTTGCCTTTTTTGTCGTTTCTAGATGATTTTCATTTATATCGACTCTGCATCAAAATAATCATGATTTCGACAATTTAAAATTTTTTCATAAATTTTTTGATTGTTGCCTTTTTTGTCGTTTCTAGATGATTTTCATTTATATCGACTCTGCATCAAAATAATCATGATGTCGACAATTTAAAATTTTTTCATAAATTTTTTGTTTTTTGCCTTTTTTGTCGTTTCTAGATGATTTTCATTTATATCGACTCTGCATCAAAATAATCATGATGTCGACAATTTAAAATTTTTTCATAAATTTTTTTTTTTTTGCATTTTTTGTCGTTTCTAGATGATTTTCATTTATATCGACTCTGCATCAAAATAATCATGATTTGTCGACAATTTAAAATTTTTTCATAAATTTTTTGTTTTTTGCCTTTTTTGTCGTTTCTAGATGATTTTCATTTATATCGACTCTGCATCAAAATAATCATGATTTCGACAATTTAAAATTTTTTCATAAATTTTTTGTTTTTTGCATTTTTTGTCGTTTCTAGATGATTTTCATTTATATCGACTCTGCATCAAAATAATCATGATTTCGACAATTTAAAATTTTTTCATAAATTTTTTTGTTTTTTGCCTTTTTTGTCGTTTCTAGATGATTTTCATTTATATCGACTCTGCATCAAAATAATCATGATTTCGACAATTTAAAATTTTTTCATAAATTTTTTGTTTTTTGCCTTTTTTGTCGTTTCTAGATGATTTTCATTTATATCGACTCTGCATCAAAATAATCATGATTTCGACAATTTAAAATTTTTTCATAAATTTTTTGTTTTTTGCCTTTTTTGTCGTTTCTAGATGATTTTCATTTATATCGACTCTGCATCAAAATAATCATGATTTCGACAATTTAAAAATTTTTCATAAATTTTTTGTTTTTTGCCTTTTTTGTCGTTTCTAGATGATTTTCATTTATATCGACTCTGCATCAAAATAATCATGATTTCGACAATTTAAAATTTTTTCATAAATTTTTTGTTTTTTGCATTTTTGTCGTTTCTAGATGATTTTCATTTATATCGACTCTGCATCAAAATAATCATGATGTCGACAATTTAAAAATTTTTCATAAATTTTTTGTTTTTTGCCTTTTTTGTCGTTTCTAGATGATTTTCATTTATATCGACTCTGCATCAAAATAATCATGATTTCGACAATTTAAAATTTTTTCATATATTTTTTGTTTTTTGCCTTTTTGTCGTTTCTAGATGATTTTCATTTATATCGACTCTGCATCAAAATAATCATGATGTCGACAATTTAAAATTTTTTCATAAATTTTTTGTTTTTTGCCTTTTTTGTCGTTTCTAGATGATTTTCATTTATATCGACTCTGCATCAAAATAATCATGATTTCGACAATTTAAAATTTTTTCATAAATTTTTTGTTTTTTGCCTTTTTTGTCGTTTCTAGATGATTTTCATTTATATCGACTCTGCATCAAAATAATCATGATTTCGACAATTTAAAATTTTTTCATAAATTTTTTGTTTTTTGCATTTTTTGTCGTTTCTAGATGATTTTCATTTATATCGACTCTGCATCAAAATAATCATGATGTCGACAATTTAAAAATTTTTCATAAATTTTTTGTTTTTTGCCTTTTTTGTCGTTTCTAGATGATTTTCATTTATATCGACTCTGCATCAAAATAATCATGATTTCGACAATTTAAAATTTTTTCATAAATTTTTTGTTTTTTTGCTTTTTTGTCGTTTCTAGATGATTTTCATTTATATCGACTCTGCATCAAAATAATCATGATTTCGACAATTTATAAATTTTTTTTTTTTGCCTTTTTTGTCGTTTCTAGATGATTTTCATTTATATCGACTCTGCATCAAAATAATCATGATTTTTTCGACAATTTAAAATTTTTTCATATTTTTTGTTTTTGTTTTTTGTCGTTTCTAGATGATTTTCATTTATATCCTTCTGCATCAAAATAATCATGATGTCGACAATTTAAAATTTTTTCATAAATTTTTTGTTTTTTGCCTTTTTTGTCGTTTCTAGATGATTTTCATTTATATCGACTCTGCATCAAAATAATCATGATTTCGACCATTTAAAAATTTTTCATAAATTTTTTGTTTTTTGCCTTTTTTGTCGTTTCTAGATGATTTTCATTTATATCGACTCTGCATCAAAATAATCATGATTTCGACCATTTAAAATTTTTTCATAAATTTTTTGTTTTTTGCCTTTTTTGTCGTTTCTAGATGATTTTCATTTATATCGACTCTGCATCAAAATAATCATGATGTCGACAATTTAAAATTTTTTCATACATTTTGTGTTTTTATGCAATTTTTGTCGTTTCTAGACTATTTTCATTTGTATCGACTCTGCATCAAAATAATCATGACGTCGACAATTTAAAATTTTTTCATAGATTTTTTTTTTTTTGCCTTTTTTGTCGTTTCTAGATGATTTTCATTTATATCGACTCTGCATCAAAATAATCATGATTTCGACCATTTAAAAATTTTTCATAAATTTTTTGTTTTTTGCCTTTTTTGTCGTTTCTAGATGATTTTCATTTATATCGACTCTGCATCAAAATAATCATGATGTCGACAATTTAAAATTTTTTCATACATTTTGTGTTTTTATGCAATTTTTGTCGTTTCTAGACTATTTTCATTTGTATCGACTCTGCATCAAAATAATCATGACGTCGACAATTTAAAATTTTTTCATAGATTTTTTTTTTTTGCCTTTTTTGTCGTTTCTAGATGATTTTCATTTATATCGACTCTGCATCAAAATAATCATGATTTCGACAATTTAAAATTTTTTCATAAATTTTTTGTTTTTTGCCTTTTTTGTCGTTTCTAGATGATTTTCATTTATATCGACTCTGCATCAAAATAATCATGATTTCGACCATTTAAAATTTTTTCATAAATTTTTTGTTTTTTGCCTTTTTTGTCGTTTCTAGATGATTTTCATTTATATCGACTCTGCATCAAAATAATCATGATTTCGACCATTTAAAATTTTTTCATAAATTTTTTGTTTTTTGCCTTTTTTGTCGTTTCTAGATGATTTTCATTTATATCGACTCTGCATCAAAATAATCATGATGTCGACAATTTAAAATTTTTTCATACATTTTGTGTTTTTATGCAATTTTTGTCGTTTCTAGACTATTTTCATTTGTATCGACTCTGCATCAAAATAATCATGACGTCGACAATTTAAAATTTTTTCATAGATTTTTTGTTTTTTGCCTTTTTTGTCGTTTCTAGATGATTTTCATTTATATCGACTCTGCATCAAAATAATCATGATTTCGACCATTTAAAAATTTTTCATAAATTTTTTGTTTTTTGCCTTTTTTGTCGTTTCTAGATGATTTTCATTTATATCGACTCTGCATCAAAATAATCATGATGTCGACAATTTAAAATTTTTTCATACATTTTTTGTTTTTTGCTTTTTTGTCGTTTCTAGATGATTTTCATTTATATCGACTCTGCATCAAAATAATCATGATGTCGACAATTTAAAATTTTTTCATAGATTTTTTTTTTTTGCCTTTTTTGTCGTTTCTAGATGATTTTCATTTATATCGACTCTGCATCAAAATAATCATGATTTCGACCATTTAAAATTTTTTCATAAATTTTTTGTTTTTTGCCTTTTTTGTCGTTTCTAGATGATTTTCATTTATATCGACTCTGCATCAAAATAATCATGATGTCGACAATTTAAAATTTTTTCATACATTTTGTGTTTTTATGCAATTTTTGTCGTTTCTAGACTATTTTCATTTGTATCGACTCTGCATCAAAATAATCATGATTTCGTCAATTTACAATTTTTTCATTTATTTTTTGTTTTTAGCATTCTTTGGCGTTTCTAGATGATTTTCATTTATATCGCACTGCATCAAAATAATCATGATGTCGACAATTTAAAATTTTTTCATAAATTTTTTGTTTTTTGCCTTTTTTGTCGTTTCTAGATGATTTTCATTTATATCGACTCTGCATCAAAATAATCATGATTTCGACCATTTAAAAATTTTTCATAAATTTTTTGTTTTTTGCCTTTTTTGTCGTTTCTAGATGATTTTCATTTATATCGACTCTGCATCAAAATAATCATGATTTCGACCATTTAAAAATTTTTCATAAATTTTTTGTTTTTTGCCTTTTTTGTCGTTTCTAGATGATTTTCATTTATATCGACTCTGCATCAAAATAATCATGATGTCGACAATTTAAAATTTTTTCATAAATTTTTTGTTTTTTGCCTTTTTTGTCGTTTCTAGATGATTTTCATTTATATCGACTCTGCATCAAAATAATCATGATTTCGACAATTTAAAATTTTTTCATAAATTTTTTGTTTTTTGCCTTTTTTGTCGTTTCTAGATGATTTTCATTTATATCGACTCTGCATCAAAATAATCATGATTTCGACAATTTAAAAATTTTTCATAAATTTTTTGTTTTTTGCCTTTTTTGTCGTTTCTAGATGATTTTCATTTATATCGACTCTGCATCAAAATAATCATGATTTCGACAATTTAAAAATTTTTCATAAATTTTTTGTTTTTTGCCTTTTTTGTCGTTTCTAGATGATTTTCATTTATATCGACTCTGCATCAAAATAATCATGATTTCGACCATTTAAAATTTTTTCATAAATTTTTTGTTTTTTGCCTTTTTTGTCGTTTCTAGATGATTTTCATTTATATCGACTCTGCATCAAAATAATCATGATGTCGACAATTTAAAATTTTTTCATACATTTTGTGTTTTTATGCAATTTTTGTCGTTTCTAGACTATTTTCATTTGTATCGACTCTGCATCAAAATAATCATGATGTCGACAATTTAAAATTTTTTCATAAATTTTTTGTTTTTTGCCTTTTTTGTCGTTTCTAGATGATTTTCATTTATATCGACTCTGCATCAAAATAATCATGATTTCGACCATTTAAAAATTTTTCATAAATTTTTTGTTTTTTGCCTTTTTTGTCGTTTCTAGATGATTTTCATTTATATCGACTCTGCATCAAAATAATCATGATTTCGACAATTTAAAATTTTTTCATAAATTTTTTTGTTTTTTGCCTTTTTTGTCGTTTCTAGATGATTTTCATTTATATCGACTCTGCATCAAAATAATCATGATTTCGACCATTTAAAAATTTTTCATAAATTTTTTGTTTTTTGCCTTTTTTGTCGTTTCTAGATGATTTTCATTTATATCGACTCTGCATCAAAATAATCATGATTTCGACCATTTAAAAATTTTTCATAAATTTTTTGTTTTTTGCCTTTTTTGTCGTTTCTAGATGATTTTCATTTATATCGACTCTGCATCAAAATAATCATGATTTCGACCATTTAAAAATTTTTCATAAATTTTTTGTTTTTTGCCTTTTTTGTCGTTTCTAGATGATTTTCATTTATATCGACTCTGCATCAAAATAATCATGATGTCGACAATTTAAAATTTTTTCATACATTTTGTGTTTTTATGCAATTTTTGTCGTTTCTAGACTATTTTCATTTGTATCGACTCTGCATCAAAATAATCATGACGTCGACAATTTAAAATTTTTTCATAGAATTTTTTTTTTTTGCCTTTTTTGTCGTTTCTAGATGATTTTCATTTGTATCGACTCTGCATCAAAATAATCATGATTTCGTCAATTTACAATTTTTTCATTTATTTTTTGTTTTTAGCATTCTTTGGCGTTTCTAGATGATTTTCATTTATATCGCACTGCATCAAAATAATCATGATGTCGACAATTTAAAATTTTTTCATAATATTTTTGTTTTTTGCCTTTTTTGTCGTTTCTAGATGATTTTCATTTATATCGACTCTGCATCAAAATAATCATGATTTCGACCATTTAAAAATTTTTCATAAATTTTTTGTTTTTTGCCTTTTTTGTCGTTTCTAGATGATTTTCATTTATATCGACTCTGCATCAAAATAATCATGATTTCGACCATTTAAAATTTTTTCATAAATTTTTTGTTTTTTGCCTTTTTTGTCGTTTCTAGATGATTTTCATTTATATCGACTCTGCATCAAAATAATCATGATTTCGACAATTTAAAAATTTTTCATAAATTTTTTGTTTTTTGCCTTTTTTGTCGTTTCTAGATGATTTTCATTTATATCGACTCTGCATCAAAATAATCATGATGTCGACAATTTAAAATTTTTTCATAAATTTTTTTTTTTTTGCCTTTTTTGTCGTTTCTAGATGATTTTCATTTATATCGACTCTGCATCAAAATAATCATGATTTCGACCATTTAAAAATTTTTCATAAATTTTTTGTTTTTTGCCTTTTTTGTCGTTTCTAGATGATTTTCATTTATATCGACTCTGCATCAAAATAATCATGATTTCGACCATTTAAAATTTTTTCATAAATTTTTTGTTTTTTGCCTTTTTTGTCGTTTCTAGATGATTTTCATTTATATCGACTCTGCATCAAAATAATCATGATGTCGACAATTTAAAATTTTTTCATACATTTTGTGTTTTTATGCAATTTTTGTCGTTTCTAGACTATTTTCATTTGTATCGACTCTGCATCAAAATAATCATGATTTCGACAATTTAAAATTTTTTCATAAATTTTTAGACCCCGTACTCTAAAAAAGTAGAGGGGGTCTATTAAGTTTGTCTGAAGCGAAATGTGCGTAACAGGCAGAAGGAGGCGTGGCCGACCCCATAAAGTATATATATTCTTGATCAGCATCAACAGCCGAGTCGATATAGCGATGTCCGTCTGTCCGTCTGTCTGTCTGTCTGTCTGTCCGTCCGTATGAACACCTGGATCTTCTAAACTACAAGAGCTAGAGCAGCCAAATTTGGAATGAAAGTCCGTCTATATGTCAGGCAGGTTAAGTTTATTTCAAATTTTTGCCACGCCCCCTACCGCCCCCCGCAAATTGTAAAAAACTATTTTCACATGACCATAACTTGAAAACGACTAGAGCTAGAGAGACCAAATTCACACATTATGTGTATGGTACCAATATAACTATCCTCACCAAGTTTGATCCGGATCGGACAACTATAGCCTATAGCTCCCATAGGACAAACCGGTCAAAAATAAAAAATTTGTATGAAGACATGTAGTGTTATTGGAGCGATCGCAACCAAACTCACAGAGAATGTGTGAATAATTATTAAAAGTATCCTCACCAAATTTGGTCCAAATCGGACAACAATAACATATAAAACAAATTAATCAAAAATGCTGAATTTTATGAATAAATTGTTTGTTTACACTTGCTTGCAATAAAAGTTTTAACTCTACGTTTAGCTACTGCAACTTGAATAAGGAGCGTAGTCTAGGTAGTAGAGATGCGCGCTTCGTACGTGTTTGTTAGACAGAGATCCCGGGTTCGAATCCAGTCAGTGACGTATACTATTTGTTTACTTTTTAAATTTTAATTATTTACATAAACTTCAAAGCGGAGTGTGGTCTAAGTAGTAAAGATGCCTGATCTAATTCTTCGCACTTGTATGTTAGCCCGGGATCATGTGTTCGAGCGCCGTCAGGGACATTTTATTAATTTTTGTTATATAACAAAATAACAAAAAAATATTATATGTAAATGCAGATAGTCGAGCGCTTTTAAGAGAGGGGCGTGGTGCAGCTGTTAGGGCTCTGACGCGTGTGTGAGAGTCCGAGGTTCGAGTCCCGTCAGTGAATTACTTTAATTATTTTTTTTTTTTTTTATTTCAATTTAAATTTAAAATAATAATTTAGAATTGTAAAATAATAATTTCAAATTGTAAGACATGGCTTATTTTTAAAATAAGCCAAGTAAGGAAATTGTGCATTTAATTGTGTATATATTTACATACATTTGTATATAAATATGTATGTATACAAAATGTGAATCACCTCTCCTTTTCGAATGGAAAATGCGCACTTCTGTGAGTACGGGGTCTTTTACAGTCGGCTCGCTCGACTGTAGCCTTTCTTACTTGTTTCATTTATTTTTTGTTTTTAGCATTCTTTGGCGTTTCTAGATGATTTTCATTTATATCGCACTGCATCAAAATAATCATGATGTCGACAATTTAAAATATTTTCATAAATTTTTTGTTTTTTGCCTTTTTTGTCGTTTCTAGATGATTTTCATTTATATCGACTCTGCATCAAAATAATCATGATTTCGACCATTTAAAAATTTTTCATAAATTTTTTGTTTTTTGCCTTTTTTGTCGTTTCTAGATGATTTTCATTTATATCGACTCTGCATCAAAATAATCATGATTTCGACCATTTAAAAATTTTTCATAAATTTTTTGTTTTTTGCCTTTTTTGTCGTTTCTAGATGATTTTCATTTATATCGACTCTGCATCAAAATAATCATGATTTCGACCATTTAAAATTTTTTCATAAATTTTTTTTTTTTTGCCTTTTTTGTCGTTTCTAGATGATTTTCATTTATATCGACTCTGCATCAAAATAATCATGATTTCGACCATTTAAAAATTTTTCATAAATTTTTTGTTTTTTGCCTTTTTTGTCGTTTCTAGATGATTTTCATTTATATCGACTCTGCATCAAAATAATCATGATTTCGACCATTTAAAAATTTTTCATAAATTTTTTGTTTTTTGCCTTTTTTGTCGTTTCTAGATGATTTTCATTTATATCGACTCTGCATCAAAATTATCATGATGTCGACAATTTAAAATTTTTTACATACATTTTTTTTTTATGCAATTTTTGTCGTTTCTAGACTATTTTCATTTGTATCGACTCTGCATCAAAATAATCATGACGTCGACAATTTAAAATTTTTTCATAGATTTTTTTTTTTTTGCCTTTTTTGTCGTTTCTAGATGATTTTCATTTGTATCGACTCTGCATTAAAATAATCATGATTTCGTCAATTTACAATTTTTTCATTTATTTTTTGTTTTTAGCATTCTTTGGCGTTTCTAGATGATTTTCATTTATATCGACTCTGCATCAAAATAATCATGATGTCGACAATTTAAAATTTTTTCATACATTTTGTGTTTTTATGCAATTTTTGTCGTTTCTAGACTATTTTCATTTGTATCGACTCTGCATCAAAATAATTATGATTTTGTCAATTTACAATTTTTTCATTTATTTTTTGTTTTTAGCATTCTTTGGCGTTTCTAGATGATTTTCATTTATATCGCACTGCATCAAAATAATCATGATGTCGACAATTTAAAATATTTTCATAAATTTTTTGTTTTTTGCCTTTTTTGTCGTTTCTAGATGATTTTCATTTATATCGACTCTGCATCAAAATAATCATGATTTCGACCATTTAAAAATTTTTCATAAATTTTTTGTTTTTTGCCTTTTTGTCGTTTCTAGATGATTTTCATTTATATCGACTCTGCATCAAAATAATCATGATTTCGACCATTTAAAAATTTTTCATAAATTTTTTGTTTTTTGCCTTTTTTGTCGTTTCTAGATGATTTTCATTTATATCGACTCTGCGTCAAAATAATCATGATTTCGACCATTTAAAAATTTTTCATAAATTTTTGTTTTTTGCTTTTTTGTCGTTTCTAGATGATTTTCATATCGACTCTGCATCAAAATAATCATGATTTCGACCATTTAAAATTTTTTCATAAATTTTTTTTTTTTGCCTTTTTGTCGTTTCTAGATGATTTTCATTTATATCGACTCTGCATCAAAATAATCATGATTTCGACCATTTAAAAAATTTTTCATAAATTTTTTGTTTTTTTGCCTTTTGTCGTTTCTAGATGATTTTCATTTATATCGACTCTGCATCAAAATAATCAGAGCCATTGGTAAAAATTTTTCAAAAATTTTTGTTTTTTATGCTTTTTGTCGTTTCTAGATGATTTTCATTTATATCGACTCTGCATCAAAATAATCATGATGTCGACAATTTAAAATTTTTTTTCATACATTTTGTGTTTTTTTATGCAATTTTTTTTGTCGTTTCTAGATTATTTTCATTTGTATCGACTCTGCATCAAAATAATCATGACGTCGACAATTTAAAAATTTTTTCATAGATTTTTTTTTTTTTTTGCCTTTTTTGTCGTTTCTAGATGATTTTCATTTATATCGACTCTGCATCAAAATAATCATGATTTCGACCATTTAAAAATTTTTCATAAATTTTTTGTTTTTGCCTTTTTGTCGTTTCTAGATGATTTTCATTTATATCGACTCTGCATCAAAATAATCATGATGTCGACAATTTAAAATTTTTTCATACATTTTGTGTTTTTTAGCAAATTTTTGTCGTTTCTAGACTAATTTTCATTTGTATCGACTCTGCATCAAAATAATTATGATTTTGTCAATTTACAATTTTTTCATTTATTTTT
>JAEIGM010000676.1:0-13796 GCA_018903735.1 Drosophila cardini
TTTCATTTGGCTGAGTTATGATCAGTCAAAGTTGGGGAAAATTGTGAATTTTAAATATTGAGCTATGGACCACATATCTCTTTCATCCAAATTTGACAAAATGGGTTAAATTTTGAGAATTTCAGATTTTGATTGCGATTAATTCTCCTAAGTGTCCAGAGTATAAAAAGGTATGAATTTTTAAGATATCGCTTCATTTGGCTGAGTTATGATCAGTCAAAGTTGGGGAAAATTGTGAATTTTAAATATTGAGCTATGGACCACATATCTCTTTCATCCAAATTTGACAAAATGGGTTAAATTTTGAGAATTTCAGATTTTGATATGCGATTAATTCTCCTAAGTGTCCAGAGTATAAAAAGGTATGACTTTTTAAGATATCGCTTCATTTGGCTGAGTTATGATCAGTCAAAGTTGGGGAAAATTGTGAATTTTAAATATTGAGCTATGGACCACATATCTCTTTCATCCAAATTTGACAAAATGGGTTAAATTTTGAGAATTTCAGATTTTGATTGCGATTAATTCTCCTAAGTGTCCAGAGTATAAAAAGGTATGAATTTTTAAGATATCGCTTCATTTGGCTGAGTTATGATCAGTCAAAGTTGGGGAAAATTGTGAATTTTAAATATTGAGCTGTGGACCACATATCTCTTTCATCCAAATTTGACAAAATGGGTTAAATTTTGAGAATTTCAGATTTTAATTGCGATTAATTCTCCTAAGTGTCCAGAGTATAAAAAGGTATGACTTTTTAAGATATCGCTTCATTTGGCTGAGTTATGATCAGTCAAAGTTGGGGAAAATTGTGAATTTTAAATATTGAGCTATGGACCACATATCTCTTTCATCCAAATTTGACAAAATGGGTTAAATTTTGAGAATTTCAGATTTTGATTGCGATTAATTCTCCTAAGTGTCCAGAGTATAAAAAGGTATGAATTTTTAAGATATCGCTTCATTTGGCTGAGTTATGATCAGTCAAAGTTGGGGAAAATTGTGAATTTTAAATATTGAGCTATGGACCACATATCTCTTTCATCCAAATTTGACAAAATGGGTTAAATTTTGAGAATTTCAGATTTTAATTGCGATTAATTCTCCTAAGTGTCCAGAGTATAAAAAGGTATGACTTTTTAAGATATCGCTTCATTTGGCTGAGTTATGATCAGTCAAAGTTGGGGAAAATTGTGAATTTTAAATATTGAGCTATGGACCACATATCTCTTTCATCCAAATTTGACAAAATGGGTTAAATTTTGAGAATTTCAGATTTTGGATTGCGATTAATTCTCCTAAGTGTCCAGAGTAATAAAAAGGTATGAATTTTTAAGATATCGCTTCATTTGGCTGAGTTATGATCAGTCAAAGTTGGGGAAAATTGTGAATTTTAAATATTGAGCTATGGACCACATATCTCTTTCATCCAAATTTGACAAAATGGGTTAAATTTTGAGAATTTCAGATTTTGATTGCGATTAATTCTCCTAAGTGTCCAGAGTATAAAAAGGTATGACTTTTTAAGATATCGCTTCATTTGGCTGAGTTATGATCAGTCAAAGTTGGGGAAAATTGTGAATTTTAAATATTGAGCTATGGACCACATATCTCTTTCATCCAAATTTGACAAAATGGGTTAAATTTTGAGAATTTCAGATTTTGATTGCGATTAATTCTCCTAAGTGTCCAGAGTATAAAAAGGTATGAATTTTTAAGATATCGCTTCATTTGGCTGAGTTATGATCAGTCAAAGTTGGGGAAAATTGTGAATTTTAAATATTGAGCTATGGACCACATATCTCTTTCATCCAAATTTGACAAAATGGGTTAAATTTTGAGAATTTCAGATTTTGATTCGATTAATTCTCCTAAGTGTCCAGAGTATAAAGGTTGATTTTTAAGATATCGCTTCTTTGGCTGGTTATGATCAGTCAAAGTGAAATTGTGAAAAATTGCTGCATTCTTTCATCCAAATTTGACAAAATTTTGAGAATTTCAGATTTTGATTGCGATTAATTCTCCTAAGTGTCCAGAGTATAAAAAGGTATGACTTTTTAAGATATCGCTTCATTTGGCTGAGTTATGATCAGTCAAAGTTGGGGAAAATTGTGAATTTTAAATATTGAGCTATGGACCACATATCTCTTTCATCCAAATTTGACAAAATGGGTTAAATTTTGAGAATTTCAGATTTTGATTGCGATTAATTCTCCTAAGTGTCCAGAGTATAAAAAGGTATGAATTTTTAAGATATCGCTTCATTTGGCTGAGTTATGATCAGTCAAAGTTGGGGAAAATTGTGAATTTTAAATATTGAGCTATGGACCACATATCTCTTTCATCCAAATTTGACAAAATGGGTTAAATTTTGAGAATTTCAGATTTTGATTGCGATTAATTCTCCTAAGTGTCCAGAGTATAAAAAGGTATGACTTTTTAAGATATCGCTTCATTTGGCTGAGTTATGATCAGTCAAAGTTGGGGAAAATTGTGAATTTTAAATATTGAGCTATGGACCACATATCTCTTTCATCCAAATTTGACAAAATGGGTTAAATTTTGAGAATTTCAGATTTTGAATTGCGATTAATTCTCCTAAGTGTCCAGAGTATAAAAAGGTATGACTTTTTAAGATATCGCTTCATTTGGCTGAGTTATGATCAGTCAAAGTTGGGGAAAATTGTGAATTTTAAATATTGAGCTATGGACCACATATCTCTTTCATCCAAATTTGACAAAATGGGTTAAATTTTGAGAATTTCAGATTTTGATTGCGATTAATTCTCCTAAGTGTCCAGAGTATAAAAAGGTATGAATTTTTAAGATATCGCTTCATTTGGCTGAGTTATGATCAGTCAAAGTTGGGGAAAATTGTGAATTTTAAATATTGAGCTATGGACCACATATCTCTTTCATCCAAATTTGACAAAATGGGTTAAATTTTGAGAATTTCAGATTTTGATTGCGATTAATTCTCCTAAGTGTCCAGAGTATAAAAAGGTATGAATTTTTAAGATATCGCTTCATTTGGCTGAGTTATGATCAGTCAAAGTTGGGGAAAATTGTGAATTTTAAATATTGAGCTATGGACCACATATCTCTTTCATCCAAATTTGACAAAATGGGTTAAATTTTGAGAATTTCAGATTTTGATTGCGATTAATTCTCCTAAGTGTCCAGAGTATAAAAAGGTATGACTTTTTAAGATATCGCTTCATTTGGCTGAGTTATGATCAGTCAAAGTTGGGGAAAATTGTGAATTTTAAATATTGAGCTATGGACCACATATCTCTTTCATCCAAATTTGACAAAATGGGTTAAATTTTGAGAATTTCAGATTTTGATTGCGATTAATTCTCCTAAGTGTCCAGAGTATAAAAAGGTATGAATTTTTAAGATATCGCTTCATTTGGCTGAGTTATGATCAGTCAAAGTTGGGGAAAATTGTGAATTTTAAATATTGAGCTATGGACCACATATCTCTTTCATCCAAATTTGACAAAATGGGTTAAATTTTGAGAATTTCAGATTTTGATTGCGATTAATTCTCCTAAGTGTCCAGAGTATAAAAAGGTATGACTTTTTAAGATATCGCTTCATTTGGCTGAGTTATGATCAGTCAAAGTTGGGGAAAATTGTGAATTTTAAATATTGAGCTATGGACCACATATCTCTTTCATCCAAATTTGACAAAATGGGTTAAATTTTGAGAATTTCAGATTTTGATTGCGATTAATTCTCCTAAGTGTCCAGAGTATAAAAAGGTATGAATTTTTAAGATATCGCTTCATTTGGCTGAGTTATGATCAGTCAAAGTTGGGGAAAATTGTGAATTTTAAATATTGAGCTGTAGACCACATATCTCTTACATCCAAATTTGACAAAATGGGATAAATTTTGAGAATTTCAGATTATAATTGCGATTAATTCTCCTAAGTGTCCAGAGTATAAAAAGGTATGACTTTTTAAGATATCGCTTCATTTGGCTGAGTTATGATCAGTCAAAGTTGGGGAAAGTTGTGAATTTTAAATATTGAGCTATGGACCACATATCTCTTTCATCCAAATTTGACAAAATGGGTTAAATTTTGAGAATTTCAGATTTTGATTGCGATTAATTCTCCTAAGTGTCCAGAGTATAAAAAGGTATGAATTTTTAAGATATCGCTTCATTTGGCTGAGTTATGATCAGTCAAAGTTGGGGAAAATTGTGAATTTTAAATATTGAGCTATGGACCACATATCTCTTTCATCCAAATTTGACAAAATGGGTTAAATTTTGAGAATTTCAGATTTTGATTGCGATTAATTCTCCTAAGTGTCCAGAGTATAAAAAGGTATGAATTTTTAAGATATCGCTTCATTTGGCTGAGTTATGATCAGTCAAAGTTGGGGAAAATTGTGAATTTTAAATATTGAGCTATGGACCACATATCTCTTTCATCCAAATTTGACAAAATGGGTTAAATTTTGAGAATTTCAGATTTTGATTGCGATTAATTCTCCTAAGTGTCCAGAGTATAAAAAGGTATGAACTTTTTAAGATATCGCTTCATTTGGCTGAGTTATGATTATGAACAGTCAAAGTTGGGGAAAATTGTGAATTTTAAATATTGAGCTATGGACCACATATCTCTTTCATCCAAATTTGACAAAATGGGTTAAATTTTGAGAATTTCAGATTTTGATTGCGATTAATTCTCCTAAGTGTCCAGAGTATAAAAAGGTATGACTTTTTAAGATATCGCTTCATTTGGCTGAGTTATGATCAGTCAAAGTTGGGGAAAATTGTGAATTTTAAATATTGAGCTATGGACCACATATCTCTTTCATCCAAATTTGACAAAATGGGTTAAATTTTGAGAATTTCAGATTTTGATTGCGATTAATTCTCCTAAGTGTCCAGAGTATAAAAAGGTATGATTTTTAGTTTATGTCCAGAGTATAAAAAGGTATGACTTTTTAAGATATCGCTTCATTTGGCTGAGTTATGAATCAGTCAAAGTTGGGGAAAATTGTGAATTTTAAATATTGAGCTATGGACCACATATCTCTTTCATCCAAATTTGACAAAATGGGTTAAAATTTTGAGAATTTCAGATTTTGAATTGCGATTAATTCTCCTAAGTGTCCAGAGTATAAAAAGGTATGAATTTTTAAGATATCGCTTCATTTGGCTGAGTTATGATCAGTCAAAGTTGGGGAAAATTGTGAATTTTAAATATTGAGCTATGGACCACATATCTCTTTCATCCAAATTTGACAAAATGGGTTAAATTTTGAGAATTTCAGATTTTGATTGCGATTAATTCTCCCTAAGTGTCCAGAGTATAAAAAAAGGTATGACTTTTTAAGATATCGCTTCATTTGGCTGAGTTATGATCAGTCAAAGTTGGGGAAAATTGTGAATTTTAAATATTGAGCTATGGACCACATATCTCTTTCATCCAAATTTGACAAAATGGGTTAAATTTTGAGAATTTCAGATTTTGATTGCGATTAATTCTCCTAAGTGTCCAGAGTATAAAAAGGTATGAATTTTTAAGATATCGCTTCATTTGGCTGAGTTATGATCAGTCAAAGTTGGGGAAAATTGTGAATTTTAAATATTGAGCTATGGACCACATATCTCTTTCATCCAAATTTGACAAAATGGGTTAAATTTTGAGAATTTCAGATTTTGATTGCGATTAATTCTCCTAAGTGTCCAGAGTATAAAAAGGTATGAATTTTTAAGATATCGCTTCATTTGGCTGAGTTATGATCAGTCAAAGTTGGGGAAAATTGTGAATTTTAAATATTGAGCTATGGACCACATATCTCTTTCATCCAAATTTGACAAAATGGGTTAAATTTTGAGAATTTCAGATTTTGATTGCGATTAATTCTCCTAAGTGTCCAGAGTATAAAAAGGTATGAACTTTTTAAGATATCGCTTCATTTGGCTGAGTTATGATCAGTCAAAGTTGGGGAAAATTGTGAATTTTAAATATTGAGCTATGGACCACATATCTCTTTCATCCAAATTTGACAAAATGGGTTAAATTTTGAGAATTTCAGATTTTGATTGCGATTAATTCTCCTAAGTGTCCAGAGTATAAAAAGGTATGAATTTTTAAGATATCGCTTCATTTGGCTGAGTTATGATCAGTCAAAGTTGGGGAAAATTGTGAATTTTAAATATTGAGCTATGGACCACATATCTCTTTCATCCAAATTTGACAAAATGGGTTAAATTTTGAGAATTTCAGATTTTGATTGCGATTAATTCTCCTAAGTGTCCAGAGTATAAAAAGGTATGAATTTTTAAGATATCGCTTCATTTGGCTGAGTTATGATCAGTCAAAGTTGGGGAAAATTGTGAATTTTAAATATTGAGCTATGGACCACATATCTCTTTCATCCAAATTTGACAAAATGGGATAAATTTTGAGAATTTCAGATTATAATTGCGATTAATTCTCCTAAGTGTCCAGAGTATAAAAAGGTATGACTTTTTAAGATATCGCTTCATTTGGCTGAGTTATGATCAGTCAAAGTTGGGGAAAGTTGTGAATTTTAAATATTGAGCTATGGACCACATATCTCTTTCATCCAAATTTGACAAAATGGGTTAAATTTTGAGAATTTCAGATTTTGATTGCGATTAATTCTCCTAAGTGTCCAGAGTATAAAAAGGTATGAATTTTTAAGATATCGCTTCATTTGGCTGAGTTATGATCAGTCAAAGTTGGGGAAAATTGTGAATTTTAAATATTGAGCTATGGACCACATATCTCTTTCATCCAAATTTGACAAAATGGGTTAAATTTTGAGAATTTCAGATTTTGATTGCGATTAATTCTCCTAAGTGTCCAGAGTATAAAAAGGTATGAATTTTTAAGATATCGCTTCATTTGGCTGAGTTATGATCAGTCAAAGTTGGGGAAAATTGTGAATTTTAAATATTGAGCTATGGACCACATATCTCTTTCATCCAAATTTGACAAAATGGGTTAAATTTTGAGAATTTCAGATTTTGATTGCGATTAATTCTCCTAAGTGTCCAGAGTATAAAAAGGTATGAATTTTTAAGATATCGCTTCATTTGGCTGAGTTATGATCAGTCAAAGTTGGGGAAAATTGTGAATTTTAAATATTGAGCTATGGACCACATATCTCTTTCATCCAAATTTGACAAAATGGGTTAAATTTTGAGAATTTCAGATTTTGATTGCGATTAATTCTCCTAAGTGTCCAGAGTATAAAAAGGTATGAATTTTTAAGATATCGCTTCATTTGGCTGAGTTATGATCAGTCAAAGTTGGGGAAAATTGTGAATTTTAAATATTGAGCTATGGACCACATATCTCTTTCATCCAAATTTGACAAAATGGGTTAAATTTTGAGAATTTCAGATTTTAATTGCGATTAATTCTCCTAAGTGTCCAGAGTATAAAAAGGTATGACTTTTTAAGATATCGCTTCATTTGGCTGAGTTATGATCAGTCAAAGTTGGGGAAAATTGTGAATTTTAAATATTGAGCTATGGACCACATATCTCTTTCATCCAAATTTGACAAAATGGGTTAAATTTTGAGAATTTCAGATTTTGATTGCGATTAATTCTCCTAAGTGTCCAGAGTATAAAAAGGTATGAATTTTTAAGATATCGCTTCATTTGGCTGAGTTATGATCAGTCAAAGTTGGGGAAAATTGTGAATTTTAAATATTGAGCTATGGACCACATATCTCTTTCATCCAAATTTGACAAAATGGGTTAAATTTTGAGAATTTCAGATTTTGATTGCGATTAATTCTCCTAAGTGTCCAGAGTATAAAAAGGTATGAATTTTTAAGATATCGCTTCATTTGGCTGAGTTATGATCAGTCAAAGTTGGGGAAAATTGTGAATTTTAAATATTGAGCTATGGACCACATATCTCTTTCATCCAAATTTGACAAAATGGGTTAAATTTTGAGAATTTCAGATTTTGATTGCGATTAATTCTCCTAAGTGTCCAGAGTATAAAAAGGTATGACTTTTTAAGATATCGCTTCATTTGGCTGAGTTATGATCAGTCAAAGTTGGGGAAAATTGTGAATTTTAAATATTGAGCTATGGACCACATATCTCTTTCATCCAAATTTGACAAAATGGGTTAAATTTTGAGAATTTCAGATTTTGATTGCGATTAATTCTCCTAAGTGTCCAGAGTATAAAAAGGTATGACTTTTTAAGATATCGCTTCATTTGGCTGAGTTATGATCAGTCAAAGTTGGGGAAAATTGTGAATTTTAAATATTGAGCTATGGACCACATATCTCTTTCATCCAAATTTGACAAAATGGGTTAAATTTTGAGAATTTCAGATTTTGATTGCGATTAATTCTCCTAAGTGTCCAGAGTATAAAAAGGTATGACTTTTTAAGATATCGCTTCATTTGGCTGAGTTATGATCAGTCAAAGTTGGGGAAAATTGTGAATTTTAAATATTGAGCTATGGACCACATATCTCTTTCATCCAAATTTGACAAAATGGGTTAAATTTTGAGAATTTCAGATTTTGATTGCGATTAATTCTCCTAAGTGTCCAGAGTATAAAAAGGTATGAATTTTTAAGATATCGCTTCATTTGGCTGAGTTATGATCAGTCAAAGTTGGGGAAAATTGTGAATTTTAAATATTGAGCTATGGACCACATATCTCTTTCATCCAAATTTGACAAAATGGGTTAAATTTTGAGAATTTCAGATTTTGATTGCGATTAATTCTCCTAAGTGTCCAGAGTATAAAAAGGTATGAATTTTTAAGATATCGCTTCATTTGGCTGAGTTATGATCAGTCAAAGTTGGGGAAAATTGTGAATTTTAAATATTGAGCTATGGACCACATATCTCTTTCATCCAAATTTGACAAAATGGGTTAAATTTTGAGAATTTCAGATTTTGAATGCGATTAATTCTCCTAAGTGTCCAGAGTATAAAAAGGTATGAATTTTTAAGATATCGCTTCATTTGGCTGAGTTATGATCAGTCAAAGTTGGGGAAAATTGTGAATTTTAAATATTGAGCTGTGGACCACATATCTCTTTCATCCAAATTTGACAAAATGGGATAAATTTTGAGAATTTCAGATTATAATTGCGATTAATTCTCCTAAGTGTCCAGAGTATAAAAAGGTATGACTTTTTAAGATATCGCTTCATTTGGCTGAGTTATGATCAGTCAAAGTTGGGGAAAGTTGTGAATTTTAAATATTGAGCTATGGACCACATATCTCTTTCATCCAAATTTGACAAAATGGGTTAAATTTTGAGAATTTCAGATTTTGATTGCGATTAATTCTCCTAAGTGTCCAGAGTATAAAAAGGTATGAATTTTTAAGATATCGCTTCATTTGGCTGAGTTATGATCAGTCAAAGTTGGGGAAAATTGTGAATTTTAAATATTGAGCTATGGACCACATATCTCTTTCATCCAAATTTGACAAAATGGGTTAAATTTTGAGAATTTCAGATTTTGATTGCGATTAATTCTCCTAAGTGTCCAGAGTATAAAAAGGTATGAATTTTTAAGATATCGCTTCATTTGGCTGAGTTATGATCAGTCAAAGTTGGGGAAAATTGTGAATTTTAAATATTGAGCTATGGACCACATATCTCTTTCATCCAAATTTGACAAAATGGGTTAAATTTTGAGAATTTCAGATTTTGATTGCGATTAATTCTCCTAAGTGTCCAGAGTATAAAAAGGTATGAATTTTTAAGATATCGCTTCATTTGGCTGAGTTATGATCAGTCAAAGTTGGGGAAAATTGTGAATTTTAAATATTGAGCTATGGACCACATATCTCTTTCATCCAAATTTGACAAAATGGGTTAAATTTTGAGAATTTCAGATTTTGATTGCGATTAATTCTCCTAAGTGTCCAGAGTATAAAAAGGTATGAATTTTTAAGATATCGCTTCATTTGGCTGAGTTATGATCAGTCAAAGTTGGGGAAAATTGTGAATTTTAAATATTGAGCTATGGACCACATATCTCTTTCATCCAAATTTGACAAAATGGGTTAAATTTTGAGAATTTCAGATTTTGAATGCGATTAATTCTCCTAAGTGTCCAGAGTATAAAAAGGTATGAATTTTTAAGATATCGCTTCATTTGGCTGAGTTATGATCAGTCAAAGTTGGGGAAAATTGTGAATTTTAAATATTGAGCTATGGACCACATATCTCTTTCATCCAAATTTGACAAAATGGGTTAAATTTTGAGAATTTCAGATTTTGATTGCGATTAATTCTCCTAAGTGTCCAGAGTATAAAAAGGTATGAATTTTTAAGATATCGCTTCATTTGGCTGAGTTATGATCAGTCAAAGTTGGGGAAAATTGTGAATTTTAAATATTGAGCTATGGACCACATATCTCTTTCATCCAAATTTGACAAAATGGGTTAAATTTTGAGAATTTCAGATTTTGATTGCGATTAATTCTCCTAAGTGTCCAGAGTATAAAAAGGTATGACTTTTTAGAGATATCGCTTCATTTGGCTGAGTTATGATCAGTCAAAGTTGGGGAAAATTGTGAATTTTAAATATTGAGCTATGGACCACATATCTCTTTCATCCAAATTTGACAAAATGGGTTAAATTTTGAGAATTTCAGATTTTGATTGCGATTAATTCTCCTAAGTGTCCAGAGTATAAAAAGGTATGAATTTTTAAGATATCGCTTCATTTGGCTGAGTTATGATCAGTCAAAGTTGGGGAAAATTGTGAATTTTAAATATTGAGCTATGGACCACATATCTCTTTCATCCAAATTTGACAAAATGGGTTAAATTTTGAGAATTTCAGATTTTGATTGCGATTAATTCTCCTAAGTGTCCAGAGTATAAAAAGGTATGAACTTTTTAAGATATCGCTTCATTTGGCTGAGTTATGAACAGTCAAAGTTGGGGAAAATTGTGAATTTTAAATATTATTGAGTATGGACCACATATTTTTCATCCAAATTTGACAAAATGGGGTTAAATTTTGAGAATTTCATTTATTTATGTGATTATTTTCCTAAGTGTCCAGAGTATAAAAGGAATTTTTAAGATATCGCTTCATTTGGCTGAGTTATGATCAGTCAAAGTTGGGGAAAATTGTGAATTTTAAATATTGAGCTATGGACCACATATCTCTTTCATCCAAATTTGACAAAATGGGTTAAATTTTGAGAATTTCAGATTTTGATTGAAGTGCAATTCTTAAGTGTCAGAGTATAAAATATGATTTTTAAGATATCGCTTCATTTGGCTGAGTTATGACAGTCAAAGTGGGGGGAAGTGAATTTTAAATATTGAGCTATGGACCACATATCTCTTTCATCCAAATTTGACAAAATGGGTTAAATTTTGAGAATTTCAGATTTTAATTGCGATTAATTCTCCTAAGTGTCCAGAGTGTATAAAAAGGTATGAACTTTTTAAGATATCGCTTCATTTGGCTGAGTTATGATCAGTCAAAGTTGGGGAAAGAAAATTGTGAATTTTAAATATTGAGCTATGGACCACATATCTCTTTCATCCAAATTTGACAAAATGGGTTAAATTTTGAGAATTTCAGATTTTGATTGCGATTAATTCTCCTAAGTGTCCAGAGTATAAAAAGGTATGAATTTTTAAGATATCGCTTCATTTGGCTGAGTTATGATCAGTCAAAGTTGGGGAAAATTGTGAATTTTAAATATTGAGCTATGGACCACATATCTCTTTCATCCAAATTTGACAAAATGGGTTAAATTTTGAGAATTTCAGATTTTGAATTGCGATTAATTCTCCTAAGTGTCCAGAGTATAAAAAGGTATGAATTTTTAAGATATCGCTTCATTTGGCTGAGTTATGATCAGTCAAAGTTGGGGAAAATTGTGAATTTTAAATATTGAGCTATGGACCACATATCTCTTTCATCCAAATTTGACAAAATGGGTTAAATTTTGAGAATTTCAGATTTTGATTGCGATTAATTCTCCTAAGTGTCCAGAGTATAAAAAGGTATGACTTTTTAAGATATCGCTTCATTTGGCTGAGTTATGATCAGTCAAAGTTGGGGAAAGTTGTGAATTTTAAATATTGAGCTATGGACCACATATCTCTTTCATCCAAATTTGACAAAATGGGTTAAATTTTGAGAATTTCAGATTTTGATTGCGATTAATTCTCCTAAGTGTCCAGAGTATAAAAAGGTATGACTTTTTAAGATATCGCTTCATTTGGCTGAGTTATGATCAGTCAAAGTTGGGGAAAATTGTGAATTTTAAATATTGAGCTATGGACCACATATCTCTTTCATCCAAATTTGACAAAATGGGTTAAATTTTGAGAATTTCAGATTTTGATTGCGATTAATTCTCCTAAGTGTCCAGAGTATAAAAAGGTATGACTTTTTAAGATATCGCTTCATTTGGCTGAGTTATGATCAGTCAAAGTTGGGGAAAAGTTGTGAATTTTAAATATTGAGCTATGGACCACATATCTCTTTCATCCAAATTTGACAAAATGGGTTAAATTTTGAGAATTTCAGATTTTGATTGCGATTAATTCTCCTAAGTGTCCAGAGTATAAAAAGGTATGACTTTTTAAGATATCGCTTCATTTGGCTGAGTTATGATCAGTCAAAGTTGGGGAAAATTGTGAATTTTAAATATTGAGCTATGGACCACATATCTCTTTCATCCAAATTTGACAAAATGGGTTAAATTTTGAGAATTTCAGATTTTGATTGCGATTAATTCTCCTAAGTGTCCAGAGTATAAAAAGGTATGACTTTTTAAGATATCGCTTCATTTGGCTGAGTTATGATCAGTCAAAGTTGGGGAAAGTTGTGAATTTTAAATATTGAGCTATGGACCACATATCTCTTTCATCCAAATTTGACAAAATGGGTTAAATTTTGAGAATTTCAGATTTTGATTGCGATTAATTCTCCTAAGTGTCCAGAGTATAAAAAGGTATGACTTTTTAAGATATCGCTTCATTTGGCTGAGTTATGATCAGTCAAAGTTGGGGAAAATTGTGAATTTTAAATATTGAGCTATGGACCACATATCTCTTTCATCCAAATTTGACAAAATGGGTTAAATTTTGAGAATTTCAGATTTTGATTGCGATTAATTCTCCTAAGTGTCCAGAGTATAAAAAGGTATGAATTTTTAAGATATCGCTTCATTTGGCTGAGTTATGATCAGTCAAAGTTGGGGAAAGTTGTGAATTTTAAATATTGAGCTATGGACCACATTTCTTTCAAATTTAAAAATGGGTTAAATTTTGAGAATTTAGATTTTTGATTAATTCTCCTAAGTGTCCAGAGTATAAAAAGGTATGACTTTTTTAAGATATCGCTTCATTTGGCTGAGTTATGATCAGTCAAAGTTGGGGAAAATTGTGAATTTTAAATATTGAGCTATGGACCACATATCTCTTTCATCCAAATTTGACAAAATGGGTTAAATTTTGAGAATTTCAGATTTTGATTGTTAATTCTCGATTAATTCTCCTAAGTGTCCAGAGTATAAAAAGGGTATGACTTTTTAAGATATCGCCTTCATTTGGCTGAGTTATGAACAGTCAAAGGTGGGGAAAAGTTGTGAATTTTAAATATTGAGCTATGGACCACATATCTCTTTCATCCAAATTTGACAAAATGGGTTAAATTTTGAGAATTTCAGATTTTGATTGCGATTAATTCTCCTAAGTGTCCAGAGTATAAAAAGGGTATGAATTTTTAAGATATCGCTTCATTTGGCTGAGTTATGATCAGTCAAAGTTGAG
>JAEIGM010000487.1:0-23715 GCA_018903735.1 Drosophila cardini
ATGACGGTTATCATATTCTTAAGGGACTTCGTTCGTCACCAGCTCATTGGGAAGCTGAAAGGAAAAGGTGCTTGCAATGATTCGCCAATTTGGCTTGCCAACCATTTTATACCCTTGCAGAGTGTATATTAATTTTTGTCACGAAGTTTGTAACGCATTGTAGGAGTCATCTCCGACCCTATAAAGTATATATATTCTTGATCAGCATCAACAGGCGAGTCGATATGGCCATGTCCGTCTGTCTGTCCGTCTGTTTTCTATGCGAACTAGTCTCTCAGTTTTAAAGCTATCTTGATGGAAACTTGGTACAGATGTGTATTCTCTCTGCAGGCAGATCATTTTGTGAAAATCGGCCGGATCGGATGACTATATCCATATAGCTCCCATAGGAACAATCGGTTGAAAAATTTATTTTTGAGCTATTTCAACCAAATTAAGCCTATATGCATTTAGTACCAAGTCCCATGTGCATACCAAATTTCATCCGAATCGGACCACTATATCATATAGCTACCATGAGAACAATCGGTTGAAAATGATGCATGCACCTGTTCAATCTTTGTGGTATAACCATTTTCATGGCTTAAGCATTTGCTATCATTCCCCATATGTTGACCAAATTTCATTCAAATTAATCTACAATACCATATAGCTGCCATAGGAACATTCGGTTCAAAGGCTTAGTATGCAAATGTTTAGTGTCTATTGAGTGATTTCAATCAAATTCACGCAATATGTATTTCTTTTGCCATTGTTGCAATCTCTTGACCAAATTTCATCCAAATCGGACTACTATATCATATAGCTGCCATAGGAATAATCGGTTGAAAGGGTTAGAATGATATCGATTTTTTACGATTATTACCAAACCCCGTGAGAAAACCCAATTTACATTTCGCAGCGCCACTGCGACATTTTTGCGTGCGGCCGACCTAAAACCATAGATATCTTTGTAAAAGAGGCTTAACTTCCCAGCGCGATGGTTATTTTGTTGAAAACAGAAATTGTAGCAGTAAGCTGGTTGCTAAAATCTGCCGTTGCTAGATGTCACAAAAAGTGTGTATCTGGCATGCTAGAAAGAGGACAAACATTGAAAGCGAAACGAGAACACAAGCGACATAGCCGTGCTCATCGTTTCGCTGGCTGAGGCAGACTAAATAATTTTCGCCTTTTGCTGAGCGGCGATCGACTCGCCACGGGGCGCTATTGCGTTCGGCTTTTTCGGAAGCTCTCTGGGGGTCCATGAGTAGGCAAGCGTTTGCTATCAAAAATCTTGCGTTTGACGCATCTATGTGTTGTATGGTTAGTGGCTCTATATAAGCGATGCGATGAATTACGAACGATGATTTGTGCTTAGAGGAATGCTCTAGCAAACTATGCGATGACTCAGAGATAAGCGATGCGATGAATTATGAAAAATGATTTGCTTAGAGGAATGCTCTAGCAAATGTCGAGTCAATGGTGCTGTGCTTGGTTCGCGTGTCGAGCAAAGAATGATCTCGGCACGTTGTGTTACCGGCCTTATATAGTCCACGGCAGCGTCGCTGCTGGCGTCGCGTCGTTGCCACTCGGGTTCGGTTTCGACTTCGGCTTCGGCTTCGGTCGTCTAACTCTGCTCTGTCTATCTCTGTTATGTTCGGTGCGCTCTCTGCCACTCTCTCTCTGCTTGGTTCTCTTCACTTTCTGCTAAGTGGCTTTTCTTTATGTCTCTGCGTTTCCGGCTGCTATTCCTTGCGTGTGCACAAACACGAGGTAAGAATCAAAGACGTAATGCAAAAAAACTCGCGCCGCGTGTGCCATTGAGGTTATGTTGCTCTTTCAATCGCGATTTCCCTACTTGTGGGTTTTTATTCCACCAAAGATGTTTTTATTTTCTACTGTAGACGCTATATAAATAATTCAACTTCCTTCTACTTTTTTTCGCGCCTTTCCGCGACTTCTTTTTCGCGTCTTCGCTTGAATTGATCTTCTTCTTCTTTACTCAAAAACGGGACGCTGAAGCCCATGAAGAGCAGAGAAGTAACGAAGAAATAAGACAGAGACAACAATTAGAAAATACACTGCAGGTTAGGATTCGTAGGTTGGACGAAGATTATCGGACAGAAGAACGGGAACGGGACGCTGCAGCTCATGAAGAGCAGAGAAGGATCGAAGAAATAAGACAGACAACAGGTAGAAAATACACTGCAGCATAGAACGCGTAGGCAGGCCGAGGAATATCGCGCAGCAGAAAGGAAACGGGACGCTGCAGCCCATGCAGAGCGTAGGAAAAATGAAATATACCGCGCAGAAGAACGAGAACAGGATGTGTTACGTCGGCGGAACGTTCGTAGTAACCCAATAGTAAGGCGCCGCGAGCAAGTAGTAAATTCATCTCAGAGAAGATTAAACCGTCTTCAAAGTCGTATAAGAGCAGAGGAAATTCTTAACAGCAATATATCAGGGTGTTGACATATAGGGAAATCTCTCAAAATCGGGCTTAAGAGTCACGACGTCAGTCTCAGCGAAATAGGGAGGTAAGATAGGCAATGTCACCTGAAGAAAGTGATCGCCAACGGGACTTACAAAGGCAGTATCGAATCTCAGCTGCCAGAAGTAAATATTTAGAAAATTTAAAAAAAAGGCCCTACACAAATTTGTGTTTCTTGTGGAGGAACATGGTTTCCAAATCAGGTTAGGAAATTGAATTTGAATGCTATATCAATAAAATTTCCACATTTAGATATTTATAAAGTGTTTTATCTTACCTAAAAATTCCCTAATGAAAATAATAACTATTTAATGTGCTTCACGTGTCGAAAAAGTATTTCTTCAGGTAATGTTCCCAATATCTGTTTGTCCGAAGGGTTCGACTTTCCCGCTATCCCGGATTGTCTACAAAATCTAACCTGCCTTGAAGCGCCATGTTTCACAAATTCCTATCATGAGGATAATTTCCCTTGGCTATGAAAGGTAGTGTGCAGTTAGAGGCGCTGTTGTCAATGTACCTATTTCAATTCCAGATACTGTAACAGCACTTCCCCGAACCTACCGACCAGTAGATATGACTACGGATGAAGATGCTAAAGAGCTTGCATTTCCAACAATTTCTTTTGGCAAACTATTTAGATGTAAGATAACGTATGTACGTAATGCAAAATCCCAAGAATGCTAGGAAATTCGAATGTGACCGCTCGCGATATGCAGGACGAAAGTTTTGTAGATAGCCTTGTACAACAAGATGACGGTTATCATATTCTTAAGGGACTTCGTTCGTCACCAGCTCATTGGGAAGCTGAAAAGAAAAAGGTGCTTGCAATGATTCGCCAATTTGGCTTGCCAACCATTTTATACCCTTGCAGAGTGTATATTAATTTTGTCACGAAGTTTGTAACGCATTGTAGGAGTCATCTCCGACCCTATAAAGTATATATATTCTTGATCAGCATCAACAGGCAAGTCGATATGGCCATGTCCGTCTGTCTGTCCGTCTGTTTCAATGCGAACTAGTCTCTCAGTTTTAAAGCTATCTTGATGAAACTTGGTACAGATGTGTATTCTCTCTGCAGGCAGATCATTTGTGAAAATCGGCCGGATCGGATGACTATATCATATAGCTCCCATAGGAACAATCGGTTGAAAAAAATTTATTTTGAGCTATTTCAACCAAATTAAGCCTATATGCATTTAGTACCAAGTCCCATGTGCATACCAAATTTCATCCGAATCGGACCACTATATCATATAGCTACCATGAGAACAATCGGTTGAAAATGATGCATGCACCTGTCAAATCTTTGTGGTATAACCATTTTCATGGCTTAAGCATTTGCTATCATTCCCCATATGTTGACCAAATTTCATTCAAATTAATCTATTGAGTGATTTCAATCAAATTCACGCAATATGTATTTCTTTTGCCATTGTTGCAATCTCTTGACCAAATTTCATCCAAATCGGACTACTATATCATATAGCTGCCATAGGAATAATCGGTTGAAAGGGTTAGAATGATATCGATTTTTTACGATTATTACCAAACCCCGTGAGAAAACCCAATTTACATTTCGCAGCGCCACTGCGACATTTGCGTGCGGCCGACCTAAAACCATAGATATCTTTGTAAAGAGGCTTAACTTCCCAGCGCGATGGTTATTTTGTTGAAAACAGAAATTGTAGCAGTAAGCTGGTTGCTAAAATCTGCCGTTGCTAGATGTCACAAAATGTGTGTATCTGGCATGCTAGAAAGAGACAAACATATGAAAGCGAAACGAGAACACAAGCGACATAGCCGTGCTCATCGTTTCGCTGGCTGAGGCAGACTAAATAATTTTCGCCTTTTGCTGAGCGGCGATCGACTCGCCGGGGCGCTATTGCGTTCGGCTTTTTGCCGAAGTTCTCTGGGGGTCCATGAGTAGGCAAGCGTTTGCTATCAAAAAATCTTGCGTTTGACGCATCTATGTGTTGTATGGTTAGTGGCTCTATATAAGCGATGCGATGAATTACGAACGATGATTTGTGCTTAGAGGAATGCTCTAGCAAACTATGCGATGACTCAGAGATAAGCGATGCGATGAATTATGAAAAATGATTTGCTTAGAGGAATGCTCTAGCAAATGTCGAGTCAATGGTGCTGTGCTTGGTTCGCGTGTCGAGCAAAGAATGATCTCGGCACGTTGTGTTACCGGCCTTATATAGTCCACGGCAGCGTCGCTGCTGGCGTCGCGTCGTTGCCACTCGGGTTCGGTTTCGACTTCGGCTTCGGCTTCGGTCGTCTAATTCTGCTCTGTCTATCTCTGTTATGTTCGGTGCGCTCTCTGCTACTCTCTCTCTGCTTGGTTCTCTTCGCTTTCTGCTAAGTGGCTTTTTCTTTATGTCTCTGCGTTTCCGGCTGCTATTCCTTGCGTGTGCACAAACACGAGGTAAGAATCAAAGACGTAATGCAAAAAACTCGCGCCGCGTGTGCCATTGAGGTTATGTTGCTCTTTCCAATCGCGATTCCCTACTTGTGGGTTTTTATTCCACCAAAGATGTTTTTATTTTCTACTGTAGACGCTATATAAATAATTCAACTTCCTTCTACTTTTTTCCGCGCCTTTCCGCGACTTCTTTTTTCGCGTCTTCGCTTGAATTGATCTTCTTCTTTACTCAAAAACGGGACGCTGAAGCCCATGAAGAGCAGAGAAGTAACGAAGAAATAAGACAGAGACAACAATTAGAAAATACACTGCAGGTTAGGATTCGTAGGTTGGACGAAGATTATCGGACAGAAGAACGGGAACGGGACGCTGCAGCCCATGAAAAGCAGAGAAGTAACGAAGAAATTAGACAGACAACAGGTAGAAAATACACTGCAGCATAGAACGCGTAGGCAGGCCGAGGAATATCGTGCAGCAGAAAAGGAACGGGACGCTGCAGCTCATGAAGAGCAGAGAATGATCGAAGAAATAAGACAGAGACAACAGGTAGAAAATACACTGCAGCATAGAACGCGTAGGCAGGCCGAGGAATATCGCGCAGCAGAAAGGAAACGGGACGCTGCAGCCCATGGAGAGCGTAGGAAAAATGAAATATACCGCGCAGAAGAATGAGAACAGGATGTGTTACGTCGGCGGAACGTTCGTAGTAACCCAATAGTAAGGCGCCGCGAGCAAGTAGTAAATTCATCTCAGAGAAGATTAAACCGTCTTAAAAGTCGTATAAGAGCAGAGGAAATTCTTAACAGCAATATATCAGGGTGTTGACATATAGGGAAATCTCTCAAAATCGGGCTTAAGAGTCACAACGTCAGTCTCAGCGAAATAGGGAGGTAAGAGAGGCAATGTCACCTGAAGAAAGTGAACGCCAACGGGACTTACAAAGGCAGTATCGAATCTCAGCTGCCAGAAGTAAATATTTAGAAAATTTAAAAAAAAAGGCCCTACACAAATTTGTGTTTCTTGTGGAGGAACATGGTTTCCAAATCAGGTTAGGAAATTGAATTTGAATGCTATATCAATAAAATTTCCACATTCAGATATTTATAAAGTGTTTTATCTTGCCTAAAAATTCCCTAATGAAAATAATAACTATTTAATGTGCTTCACGTGTCGAAAAAGTATTTCTTCAGGTAATGTTCCCAATATCTGTTTGTCCGAAGGGTTCGACTTTCCCGCTATCCCGGATTGTCTACAAAATCTAACCTGCCTTGAAGCGCCATGCTTCACCAAGAATTCCTATCATGAGGATAATTTCCCTTGGCTATGAAAGGCAGTGTGCAGTTAGAGGCGCTGTTGTCAATGTACCTATTTCAATTCCAGATACTGTAACAGGACTTCCCCGAACCTTTGAAAATAGTCATGTTGTGCAGATACAGATAGGCCTGTCTGTGCTCTTGAACGTTTACTAGACAACGAGCTAATTGAAAACAACGCCATTATTGGGCGTATAGCATTAGCGACCCGTGAAGGACGGCGACCAGTAGATATGACTACGGATGAAGATGCTAAAGAGCTTGCATTTCCAACAATTTCTTTTGGCAAACTATTTAGATGTAAGATAACGTATGTACGTAATGCAAAATCCCAAATTAGATTTTATGACCGCAGATGCGCAAAAGTTCCAATTTGCTATATATGTATAAAAGCTCTGAGCTTACGCGCATTAAGAATGCTATTTCCATTTGTTTGCGAAAAAAATCAGGAAATTCGAATGTGACCGCTCGCGATATGCAGGACGAAAGTTTTGTAGATAGCCTTGTACAACAAGATGACGGTTATCATATTCTTAAGGGACTTCGTTCGTCACCAGCTCATTGGGAAGCTGAAAAGAAAAAGGTGCTTGCAATGATTCGCCAATTTGGCTTGCCAACCATTTTATACCCTTGCAGAGTGTATATTAATTTTGTCACGAAGTTTGTAACGCATTGTAGGAGTCATCTCCGACCCTATAAAGTATATATATTCTTGATCAGCATCAACAGGCGAGTCGATATGGCCATGTCCGTCTGTCTGTCCGTCTGTTTCAATGCGAACTAGTCTCTCAGTTTTAAAGCTATCTTGATGAAACTTGGTACAGATGTGTATTCTCTCTGCAGGCAGATCATTTGTGAAAATCGGCCGGATCGGATGACTATATCATATAGCTCCCATAGGAACAATCGGTTGAAAAAAATTTATTTTGAGCTATTTCAACCAAATTAAGCCTATATGCATTTAGTACCAAGTCCCATGTGCATACCAAATTTCATCCGAATCGGACCACTATATCATATAGCTACCATGAGAACAATCGGTTGAAAATGATGCATGCACCTGTCAAATCTTTGTGGTATAACCATTTTCATGGCTTAAGCATTTGCTATCATTCCCCATATGTTGACCAAATTTCATTCAAATTAATCTACAATACCATATAGCTGCCATAGGAACATTCGGTTCAAAGGCTTAGTATGCAAATGTTTAGTGTCTATTGAGTGATTTCAATCAAATTCACGCAATATGTATTTCTTTTGCCATTGTTGCAATCTCTTGACCAAATTTCATCCAAATCGGACTAATATATCATATAGCTGCCATAGGAATAATCGGTTGAAAGGGTTAGAATGATATCGATTTTTTTACGATTATTACCAAACCCCGTGAGAAAACCCAATTTACATTTCGCAGCGCCACTGCGACGTTTGCGTGCGGCCGACCTAAAACCATAGATATCTTTGTAAAAGAGGCTTAACTTCCCAGCGCGATGGTTATTTTGTTGAAAACAGAAATTGTAGCAGTAAGCTGGTTGCTAAAATCTGCCGTTGCTAGATGTCACAAAATGTGTGTATCTGGCATGCTAGAAAGAGACAAACATATGAAAGCGAAACGAGAACACAAGCAACATAGCCGTGCTCATCGTTTCGCTGGCTGAGGCAGACTAAATAATTTTCGCCTTTTGCTGAGCGGCGATCGACTCGCCGGGGCGCTATTGCGTTCGGCTTTTTGCCGAAGCTCTCTGGGGGTCCATGAGTAGGCAAGCGTTTGCTATCAAAAAATCTTGCGTTTGACGCATCTATGTGTTGTATCACTAACCATACAACACATAGATGCGTCAAACGCAAGATTTTTTGAAAGCAAACGCTAGGCTGCTTCTAGACCCCCAGAGAGCTCGGCAAAGCCAGCTCTAGCGCCCCGGCGAGTCGATCGCCGCTCAGCAAAAGGCGAAATTCTGCCTCAGCAGCGAAACGATGGGCACGGCTATGTCGCTATGTTCTCGTTTCTTTTTAATATGTTTGTCTCTTTCTAGCATGGCAGATACACACATTTTGTGACATCTCAGCAGATTTCAGCAACCAGCTCATTTCTACAATTTCTATTTTCAACAAAATAACCATCGCGCTAGGAAGTGCCTCTTTAGAAGATCTATGGTTTTAGGTCGGCCAATGTCGCGGTGGCGCTGTGTAGATGCTTGATCGGCAAGCGCGGAGTCGTGGGTTCGAGTCGCGGTCAATCATTTAAAAGTGGATAATTCGAAAGTTCAGTTGTTGCATGTTTTCATTAAAATAAAAATTTTTTTTAACAAAACCCAATTTAAAAAAAATTATTTCAATCGTTTATTAACAATTTGCTAAATAAACAATAATTTTTCGGTAATGCAATACATCTCAACAACACAATAAAAGATTTTTAATTTAATGGCGGACCAGGAATCGAACCCACGACTCCCTGTTCATCGATCGAGCACTAATCATCTGCGCCACCGCGACACTTGAGTGCGGCCGGCCTAAAACCATACATATCCCAATACAAGCAGCTTATTTTCCTAGCTGGATCGCAATTTTGTTGAAAACAGAAATTGTAGCAGTGAGCTGGTTGCTAAAATCTGCCGTTGCGAGATGTCACAAAATGTTTGTATCTGCCATGATAGAAAGAGACAAACATATTAAAGCGAAACGAGAACACAAGCGACATAGCCGTGCTCATCGTTTCGCTTGCTGAGGCAGACTAAATTATTTTCTCCTTTTGCTGAGCGGCGATCGACTCGCCGGGCGTTAGAGCGTTCGGCTTTTTGCCGAAGCTGTCTGGGGGTCTAGAACCAGCCTAGCGTTTGCTTTCAAAAAATCTTGAGTTTGACGCATCTATGTGTTGTATGGTTAGTGGTTGTATGGTTAGTGGCTCTATATAAGCGATGCGATGAATTACGAACGATGATTTGTGCTTAGAGGAATGCTCTAGCAAACTAATCGATGACTCAGAGATAAGCGATGCGATGAATTATGAAAAATGATTTGCTTAGAGGAATGCTCTAGCAAATGTCGAGTCAATGGTGCTGTGCTTGGTTCGCGTGTCGAGCAAAGAATGATCTCGGCACGTTGTGTTACCGGCCTTATATAGTCCACGGCAGCGTCGCTGCTGGCGTCGCGTCGTTGCCACTCGGGTTCGGTTTCAACTTCGGCTTCGGCTTCGGTCGTCTAATTCTGCTCTGTCTATCTCTGTTATGTTCGGTGCGCTCTCTGCTACTCTCTCTCTGCTTGGTTCTCTTCGCTTTCTGCTAAGTGGCTTTTCTTTATGTCTCTGCGTTTCCGGCTGCTATTCCTTGCGTGTGCACAAACACGAGGTAAGAATCAAAGACGTAATGCAAAAAACTCGCGCCGCGTGTGCCATTGAGGTTATGTTGCTCTTTCCAATCGCGATTCCCTACTTGTGGGTTTTTATTCCACCAAAGATGTTTTTATTTTCTACTGTAGACGCTATATAAATAATTCAACTTCCTTCTACTTTTTTCCGCGCCTTTCCGCGACTTCTTTTTTCGCGTCTTCGCTTGAATTGATCTTCTTCTTCTTTACTCAAAAACGGGACGCTGAAGCCCATGAAGAGCAGAGAAGTAACGAAGAAATAAGACAGAGACAACAATTAGAAAATACACTGCAGGTTAGGATTCGTAGGTTGGACGAAGATTATCGGACAGAAGAACGGGAACGGGACGCTGCAGCTCATGAAGAGCAGAGAAGGATCGAAGAAATAAAACAGAGACAACTGGTAGAAAATACACTGCAGCATAGAACGCGTAGGCAGGCCGAGGAATATCGCGCAGCAGAAAGGAAACGGGACGCTGCAGCCCATGCAGAGCGTAGGAAAAATGAAATATACCGCGCAGAAGAACGAGAACAGGATGTGTTACGTCGGCGGAACGTTCGTAGTAACCCAATAGTAAGGCACGCGAGCAAGTAGTAAATTCATCTCAGAGAAGATTAAACCGTCTTCAAAGTCGTATAAGAGCAGGGGAAATTCTTAACAGCAATATATCAGGGTGTTGACATATAGGGAAATCTCTCAAAATCGGGCTTAAGAGTCACAACGTCAGTCTCAGCGAAATAGGAAGGTAAGAGAGGCAATGTCACCTGGAAGAAAGTGAACGCCAACGGGACTTACAAAGGCAGTATCGAATCTCAGCTGCCAGAAGTAAATATTTAGAAAATTTAAAAAAAGGCCCTACACAAATTTGTGTTTCTTGTGGAGGAACATGGTTTCCAAATCAGGTTAGGAAATTGAATTTGAATGCTATATCCAATAAAATTTCCACATTCAGATATTTATAAAGTGTTTTATCTTGCCTAAAAATTCCCTAATGAAAATAATAACTATTTAATGTGCTTCACGTGTCGAAAAAGTATTTCTTCAGGTAATGTTCCCAATATCTGTTTGTCCGAAGGGTTCGACTTTCCCGCTATCCCGGATTGTCTACAAAATCTAACCTGCCTTGAAGCGCCATGCTTCACCAAGAATTCTTATCATGAGGATAATTTCCTTTGGCTATGAAAGGCAGTGTGCAGTTAGAGGCGCTGTTGTCAATGTACCTATTTCAATTCCAGATACTGTAACAGCACTTCCCCGAACCTTTGAAAATAGTCATGTTGTGCAGATACAGATAGGCCTGTCTGTGCTCTTGAACGTTTACTAGACAACGAGCTAATTGAAAACAACGCCATTATTGGGCGTATAGCATTAGCTACCGGTGAAGGACGGCGACCAGTAGATATGACTACGGATGAAGATGCTAAAGAGCTTGCATTTCCAACAATTTCTTTTGGCAAACTATTTAGATGTAAGATAACGTATGTACGTAATGCAAAATCCCAAATTAGATTTTATGACTGCAGATGCGCAAAAGTTCCAATTTGCTATATATGTATAAAAGCTCTGAGCTTACGCGCATTAAGAATGCTATTTCCATTTGTTTGCGAAAAAAATCAGGAAATTCGAATGTGACCGCTCGCGATATGCAGGACGAAAGTTTTGTAGATAGCCTTGTACAACAAGATGACGGTTATCATATTCTTAAGGGACTTCGTTCGTCACCAGCTCATTGGGAAGCTGAAAAGAAAAAGGTGCTTGCAATGATTCGCCAATTTGGCTTGCCAACCATTTTATACCCTTGCAGAGTGTATATTAATTTTGTCACGAAGTTTGTAACGCATTGTAGGAGTCATCTCCGACCCTATAAAGTATATATATTCTTGATCAGCATCAACAGGCGAGTCGATATGGCCATGTCCGTCTGTCTGTCCGTCTGTTTCTATGCGAACTAGTCTCTCAGTTTTAAAGCTATCTTGATGAAACTTGGTACAGATGTGTATTCTCTCTGCAGGCAGATCATTTGTGAAAATCGGCCGGATCGGATGACTATATCATATAGCTCCCATAGGAACAATCGGTTGAAAAAATTTATTTTGAGCTATTTCAACCAAATTAAGCCTATATGCATTTAGTACCAAGTCCCATGTGCATACCAAATTTCATCCGAATCGGACCACTATATCATATAGCTACCATGAGAACAATCGGTTGAAAATGATGCATGCACCTGTCAAATCTTTGTGGTATAACCATTTTAATGGCTTAAGCATTTGCTATCATTCCCCATATGTTGACCAAATTTCATTCAAATTAATCTACAATACCATATAGCTGCCATAGGAACATTCGGTTCAAAGGCTTAGTATGCAAATGTTTAGTGTCTATTGAGTGATTTCAATCAAATTCACGCAATATGTATTTCTTTTGCCATTGTTGCAATCTCTTGACCAAATTTCATCCAAATCGGACTAATATATCATATAGCTGCCATAGGAATAATCGGTTGAAAGGGTTAGAATGATATCGATTTTTTACGATTATTACCAAACCCCGTGAGAAAACCCAATTTACATTTCGCAGCGCCACTGCGACATTTGCGTGCGGCCGACCTAAAACCATAGATATCTTTGTAAAAGAGGCTTAACTTCCCAGCGCGATGGTTATTTTGTTGAAAACAGAAATTGTAGCAGTAAGCTGGTTGCTAAAATCTGCCGTTGCTAGATGTCACAAAATGTGTGTATCTGGCATGCTAGAAAGAGACAAACATATGAAAGCGAAACGAGAACACAAGCGACATAGCCGTGCTCATCGTTTCGCTGGCTGAGGCAGACTAAATAATTTTCGCCTTTTGCTGAGCGGCGATCGACTCGCCGGGGCGCTATTGCGTTCGGCTTTTTGCCGAAGCTCTCTGGGGGTCCATGAGTAGGCAAGCGTTTGCTATCAAAAAATCTTGCGTTTGACGCATCTATGTGTTGTATGGTTAGTGGCTCTATATAAGCGATGCGATGAATTACAAACGATGATTTGTGCTTAGAGGAATGCTCTAGCAAACTATGCGATGACTCAGAGATAAGCGATGCGATGAATTATGAAAAATGATTTGCTTAGAGGAATGCTCTAGCAAATGTCGAGTCAATGGTGCTGTGCTTGGTTCGCGTGTTGAGCAAAGAATGATCTCGGCACGTTGTGTTACCGGCCTTATATAGTCCACGGCAGCGTCGCTGCTGGCGTCGCGTCGTTGCCACTCGGGTTCGGTTTCAACTTCGGCTTCGGCTTCGGTCGTCTAATTCTGCTCTGTCTATCTCTGTTATGTTCGGTGCGCTCTCTGCTACTCTCTCTCTGCTTGGTTCTCTTCGCTTTCTGCTAAGTGGCTTTTCTTTATGTCTCTGCGTTTCCGGCTGCTATTCCTTGCGTGTGCACAAACACGAGGTAAGAATCAAAGACGTAATGCAAAAAACTCGCGCCGCGTGTGCCATTGAGGTTATGTTGCTCTTTCCAATCGCGATTCCCTACTTGTGGGTTTTTATTCCACCAAAGATGTTTTTATTTTCTACTGTAGACGCTATATAAATAATTCAACTTCCTTCTACTTTTTTCCGCGCCTTTCCGCGACTTCTTTTTTCGCGTCTTCGCTTGAATTGATCTTCTTCTTCTTTACTCAAAAACGGGACGCTGAAGCCCATGAAGAGCAGAGAAGTAACGAAGAAATAAGACAGAGACAACAATTAGAAATACACTGCAGCATAGGATTCGTAGGTTGGACGAAGATTATCGGACAGAAGAACGGGAACGGGACGCTGCAGCCCATGCAGAGCAGAGAAGGAACGAATAAATAAGACAGAGACAACAGATAGAAAATACTCTGCAGCATAGGACGTAGGCAGGCCGAGGGACGCTGCAGCCCATGCAAAGCGTAAGGAAAATGAAATATACCGCGCAGAAGAACGAGAACAGGATGTCGGCGGAACGTTCGTAGTAACCCAATAGTAAGGCGCCGCGAGCAAGTAGTAAATTCATCTCAGAGAAGATTGACGCGTCTTCAAAGTCGTATAAGAGCAGAGGAAATTCTTAACAGCAATATATCAGGGTGTTGACATATAGGGAAATCTCTCAAAATCGGGCTTAAGAGTCACAACGTCAGTCTCAGCGAAATAGGGAGGTAAGAGAGGCAATGTCACCTGAAGAAAGTGAACGCCAACGGGACTTACAAAGGCAGTATCGAATCTCAGCTGCCAGAAGAAAATATTTAGAAAATTTAAAAAAAAGGCCCTACACAAATTTGTGTTTCTTGTGGAGGAACATGGTTTCCAAATCAGGTTAGGAAATTGAATTTGAATGCTATATCAATAAAATTTCCACATTTAGATATTTATAAAGTGTTTTATCTTGCCTAAAAATTCCCTAATGAAAATAATAACTATTTAATGTGCTTCACGTGTCGAAAAAGTATTTCTTCAGGTAATGTTCCCAATATCTGTTTGTCCGAAGGGTTCGACTTTCCCGCTATCCCGGATTGTCTACAAAATCTAACCTGCCTTGAAGCGCCATGTTTCACCAAGAATTCCTATCATGAGGATAATTTCCCTTGGCTATGAAAGGCAGTGTGCAGTTAGAGGCGCTGTTGTCAATGTACCTATTGCAATTCCAGATACTGTAACAGCACTTCCCCGAACCTTTGAAAATAGTCATGTTTTGCAGATACAGATAGGCCTGTCTGTGCTCTTGAACGTTTACTAGACAACGAGCTAATTGAAAACAACGCCATTATTGGGCGTATAGTATTAGCTACCGGTGAAGGACGGCGACCAGTAGATATGACTACGGATGAAGATGCTAAAGAGCTTGCATTTCCAACAATTTCTTTTGGCAAACTATTTAGATGTAAGATAACGTATGTATAAAAGCTATGAGCTTACGCGCATTAAGAATGCTATTTCCATTTGTTTGCGAAAAAAATCAGGAAATTCGAATGTGACCGCTCGCGATATGCAGGACGAAAGTTTTGTAGGCCGGATCGGATGACTATATCATATAGCTCCCATAGGAACAATCGGTTGAAAAAATTTATTTTGAGCTATTTCAACCAAATTAAGCCTATATGCATTTAGTACCAAGTCCCATGTGCATACCAAATTTCATCCGAATCGGACCACTATATCATATAGCTACCATGAGAACAATCGGTTGAAAATGATGCATGCACCTGTCAAATCTTTGTGGTATAACCATTTTCATGGCTTAAGCATTTGCTATCATTCCCCATATGTTGACCAAATTTCATTCAAATTAATCTACAATACCATATAGCTGCCATAGGAACATTCGGTTCAAAGGCTTAGTATGCAAATGTTTAGTGTCTATTGAGTGATTTCAATCAAATTCACGCAATATGTATTTCTTTTGCCATTGTTGCAATCTCTTGACCAAATTTCATCCAAATCGGACTAATATATCATATAGCTGCCATAGGAATAATCGGTTGAAAGGGTTAGAATGATATCGATTTTTTACGATTATTACCAAACCCCGTGAGAAAACCCAATTTACATTTCGCAGCGCCACTGCGACATTTGCGTGCGGCCGACCTAAAACCATAGATATCTTTGTAAAAGAGGCTTAACTTCCCAGCGCGATGGTTATTTTGTTGAAAACAGAAATTGTAGCAGTAAGCTGGTTGCTAAAATCTGCCGTTGCTAGATGTCACAAAATGTGTGTATCTGGCATGCTAGAAAGAGACAAACATATGAAAGCGAAACGAGAACACAAGCGACATAGCCGTGCTCATCGTTTCGCTGGCTGAGGCAGACTAAATAATTTTCGCCTTTTGCTGAGCGGCGATTGACTCGCCGGGGCGCTATTGCGTTCGGCTTTTTGCCGAAGCTCTCTGGGGGTCCATGAGTAGGCAAGCGTTTGCTATCAAAAAATCTTGCGTTTGACGCATCTATGTGTTGTATGGTTAGTGGCTCTATATAAGCGATGCGATGAATTACAAACGATGATTTGTGCTTAGAGGAATGCTCTAGCAAACTATGCGATGACTCAGAGATAAGCGATGCGATGAATTATGAAAAATGATTTGCTTAGAGGAATGCTCTAGCAAATGTCGAGTCAATGGTGCTGTGCTTGGTTCGCGTGTCGAGCAAAGAATGATCTCGCCACGTTGTGTTACCGGCCTTATATAGTCCACGGCAGCGTCGCTGCTGGCGTCGCGTCGTTGCCACTCGGGTTCGGTTTCGACTTCGGCTTCGGCTTCGGTCGTCTAATTCTGCTCTGTCTATCTCTGTTATGTTCGGTGCGCTCTCTGCTACTCTCTCTCCTTGCGTGTGCACAAACACGAGGTAAGAATCAAAGACGTAATGCAAAAAACTCGCGCCGCGTGTGCCATTGAGGTTATGTTGCTCTTTCCAATCGCGATTCCCTACTTGTGGGTTTTTATTCCACCAAAGATGTTTTTATTTTCTACTGTAGACGCTATATAAATAATTCAACTTCCTTCTACTTTTTTCCGCGCCTTTCCGCGACTTCTTTTTTCGCGTCTTCGCTTGAATTGATCTTCTTCTTCTTTACTCAAAAACGGGACGCTGAAGCCCATGAAGAGCAGAGAAGTAACGAAGAAATAAGACAGAGACAACAATTAGAAAATACACTGCAGGTTAGGATTCGTAGGTTGGACGAAGATTATCGGACAGAAGAACGGGAACGGGACGCTGCAGCCCATGAAGAGCAGAGAAGTAACGAAGAAATTAGACAGACAACAGGTAGAAAATACACTGCAGCATAGAACGCGTAGGCAGGCCGAGGAATATCGCGCAGCAGAAAAGGAACGGGACGCTGCAGCTCATGAAGAGCAGAGAAGGATCGAAGAAATAAGACAGAGACAACAGGTAGAAAATACACTGCAGCATAGAACGCGTAGGCAGGCCGAGGAATATCGCGCAGCAGAAAGGAAACGGGACGCTGCAGCCCATGCAGAGCGTAGGATGTGTTACGTCGGCGGAGCGTTCGTTGTAACCCAATAGTAAGGCGCCGCGAGCAATTAGTAAATTCATCTCAGAGAAGATTAAACCGTCTTCAAAGTCGTATAAGAGCAGAGGAAATTCTTAACAGCAATATATCAGGGTGTTGACATATAGGGAAATCTCTCAAAATCGGGCTTAAGAGTCACAACGTCAGTCTCAGCGAAATAGGGAGGTAAGAGAGGCAATGTCACCTGAAGAAAGTGAACGCCAACGGACTTACAAAGGCAGTATCGAATCTCAGCTGCCAGAAGAAAATATTTAGAAAATTTAAAAAAAAAGGCCCTACACAAATTTGTGTTTCTTGTGGAGGAACATGGTTTCCAAATCAGGTTAGGAAATTGAATTTGAATGCTATATCAATAAAATTTCCACATTTAGATATTTATAAAGTGTTTTATCTTGCCTAAAAATTCCCTAATGAAAATAATAACTATTTAATGTGCTTCACGTGTCGAAAAAGTATTTCTTCAGGTAATGTTCCCAATATCTGTTTGTCCGAAGGGTTCGACTTTCCCGCTATCCCGGATTGTCTACAAAATCTAACCTGCCTTGAAGCGCCATGTTTCACCAAGAATTCCTATCATGAGGATAATTTCCCTTGGCTATGAAAGGCAGTGTGCAGTTAGAGGCGCTGTTGTCAATGTACCTATTGCAATTCCAGATACTGTAACAGCACTTCCCCGAACCTTTGAAAATAGTCATGTTTTGCAGATACAGATAGGCCTGTCTGTGCTCTTGAACGTTTACTAGACAACGAGCTAATTGAAAACAACGCCATTATTGGGCGTATAGTATTAGCTACCGGTGAAGGACGGCGACCAGTAGATATGACTACGGATGAAGATGCTAAAGAGCTTGCATTTCCAACAATTTCTTTTGGCAAACTATTTAGATGTAAGATAACGTATGTATAAAAGCTATGAGCTTACGCGCATTAAGAATGCTATTTCCATTTGTTTGCGAAAAAAATCAGGAAATTCGAATGTGACCGCTCGCGATATGCAGGACGAAAGTTTTGTAGGCCGGATCGGATGACTATATCATATAGCTCCCATAGGAACAATCGGTTGAAAAAAATTTATTTTGAGCTATTTCAACCAAATTAAGCCTATATGCATTTAGTACCAAGTCCCATGTGCATACCAAATTTCATCCGAATCGGACCACTATATCATATAGCTACCATGAGAACAATCGGTTGAAAATGATGCATGCACCTGTCAAATCTTTGTGGTATAACCATTTTCATGGCTTAAGCATTTGCTATCATTCCCCATATGTTGACCAAATTTCATTCAAATTAATCTACAATACCATATAGCTGCCATAGGAACATTCGGTTCAAAGGCTTAGTATGCAAATGTTTAGTGTCTATTGAGTGATTTCAATCAAATTCACGCAATATGTATTTCTTTTGCCATTGTTGCAATCTCTTGACCAAATTTCATCCAAATCGGACTAATATATCATATAGCTGCCATAGGAATAATCGGTTGAAAGGGTTAGAATGATATCGATTTTTTACGATTATTACCAAACCCCGTGAGAAAACCCAATTTACATTTCGCAGCGCCACTGCGACATTTGCGTGCGGCCGACCTAAAACCATAGATATCTTTGTAAAAGAGGCTTAACTTCCCAGCGCGATGGTTATTTTGTTGAAAACAGAAATTGTAGCAGTAAGCTGGTTGCTAAAATCTGCCGTTGCTAGATGTCACAAAATGTGTGTATCTGGCATGCTAGAAAGATACAAACATATGAAAGCGAAACGAGAACACAAGCGTGGCAGATCCCATAAAGTATATATATTCTTGATCAGCATCACAAGCCGAGTCGATATAGCCATGTCCGTCTGTCTGTCTGTCCGTATGAACAAACAGATTTCAGAGATGGTAAGAGCTACAAGTTCGAATTTGGTCTCTATCGACTCGATTTTAAGTCAGTCAATACAAGAATCTTTTTTTTTTTTTGATGCCACGCCCCGTCCGCCCACAATGTGCAAAATACTAGAAATACCTCGTAAAAAATTGATGTTTTAGGCAAATATCTCAGTAACTATGGCACTTAGGAACACCAATTTTGGTATGTATGTTCCTTGAGACGGCATAAATGCATTGTCATTAAAAATTTTGGACTGCCACGCCCCCTTCTCCCACAAGAAATAAAATAATTTGCAAACTTCAATGCCGATTTTAAGGCATATGTTCTTATCGTACAGTATTGTTTTTTCGCATTCGTTTAAAGACAAAATATATTAAACTATCCTGAAAGTTGCATCTAAATCGGACAATAAACAAAAGAGCTAGACATGTAAGAAAGTTAATAATTGAACGCAATGCCAATGCATGTGTGCAAGCGAGATAGAAACATACAAACATGTGAGCGAACGTTTTCGCTGCTTGCTAGCGGCAGCGCTGCCCGCGAATGCTGGCCGTGCCAACCAATTGTGTATGTATTACATATTCACACATACATATGTGCGTGCATACATATAATGTTAAGTGTGTATGCATGTGTATATAGTACATACAATCAGATGTTTTTGTTTCAACGTGTTTTGTTGCAAGTATCAATTGATATACCCGGATATCGATTTTATTAAGATGATCGGGAATAAAATGCAGAGAGTATTCTACGGTCGGGCGTGCTCGACTGTACTTTTCTTTCTTGTTTCTACATAAACATAAAAGTAACCATTCTTAAGGTCAAGCTTGGTGAAAACTGATTTCCCTACTAACCGATCCAATCAATCGTCAATTAAGGGTAAAGGGTAATTATTTTTAATCATAATTTTGTTAAGCTTCCGGAAATCAACACACATTCTCAAATCTCCTGTTTTTTTCTTTACTAATACGATTGGCGATGCATATTCCGAACAGCTGGGTCGTATGATGCCATCCCTAAGGTATTTATCGAGCATAATTTGTAACTTTTCTTTTTCTGTATAGGACAATCTTCTTGGTGCACCACTAAAAGGTTTTGCTTTCTCAATCATTATGTTAATTTCACAAATAGTTTTTGGCTTCACCGGCCTAATAGCGTCAATATATTTTTCATTTAGCAATTCTATAAATTTTTCTCTTGCTTTACTTTACTTGTGTGACACCTCTCGCTTGTTATCGTCCACAATACTAATTTGAAACATACTGTTCTGGAAATCCTCTACTAAACTAACTAACGGCCTGTCTAAATGCTCTAACAATTTCTGTCTTGCTCATGATTGTCTAACGATTTGTCTGCTAAAGTTGCACACTCCTCTAAAAATCCGCTCTCTAATTCGCTTAATTTCTCCTATTTACATAACGGGCTTTCATCTTTTTCTACTGAAATCATCTTCAAAGCGCCTGGATCTACGTTTAAATCGCAGTTATGCATAAGATCCCTTCCCAGCACTAAGTCCCACCTCATAGATTCATCAGAAACCACTATTAACCAAAAATATACTTTTATTGACTTCTTCAAAATATAAACTTTTGTTTTTTCAACAATATTCAATTGGCTTTCATTTAGCCCAAAATAAATTCCTTTATGAATTTGTTCAATGGCTTTCATTTAGCCCAAAATAAATTCTTTTATGAATTTGTTCAATGGGAACACGTGATTTTCTTATAAACGAAATGGGACTTTACGTCTCCGGAAGATTCATTCAGTACTTCCTTCGCTAAACTGAATAACGATGAAGTCAGCTCACAATTTTTTGGTGGGCCTGTAGTTGCGTTCGACCCGTCTGCAACTATTTCACCACTAATTTCGGCGTCACCAATGCGCGCGTCACTAACGCTCTCGACAAGTTCGGCGTTGGCGCCACCGATGTTATGTTCGTTGTGAATAGTCGTGTCGTCCTGCTCTAACTGCCGCTGTTGCATGGCGCCGACAGCTGGCGAGCGCAAATTTTGCAGCAAAATTTTAGCTGCCCCTAACTGCGCAGTTAGCTGTAGCAGAATTCCCTCTTGTCTAGCAATCGCTGTCTCTTGTATCGATACTGGCAGACTCTAAGCTGCCGTGTTAGCTTCTGCCAATTGCTCCTCCTGGGATGTCATGGCATTCACTGCCATGTCCTCTTCAGCCGCCTGCTCCGCTTCTGGAGTGCTGCCCCGTTTACCTGCCGGCACTGCGTTAATACGTGCTATGAGCTCGGCCTTGCATCCTCGGGTTGGCAAGCCTAAAGCTGCGAGCCACCTTTTAAGCTGAACGAACGATACTTCGTTAAAATTAATTTTCTTGACATAAGCTCAATCCCACTTCTGAGTTTGTAGACGCTATATAAATAATTCAACTTCCTTCTACTTTTTTCCGCGCCTTTGCGCGACTTCTTTTATTGGTGTCTTCGCTTGAATTGATCTTCTTCTTCTTTACTCAAAGGTAATGTTAGTGTTAGTGATGCCACTATTAGTTCTAGTGATGGCACTGTTAGTTGTTTACATATAAATGGTATGCCATCAGCCTGCTACACTACCTTTTTTTTCAAAATAAGCTCCAGGGTCCTTGCTCGGGCGCCACTTGTAAAGAAGTTCTAAGGCTGGGGTATTTCTCAGTCTACCTGAGTCCTCTTTGTAAGAAATTTATAAAACCTGGAACCATGGAGCGAGACTAAATTGACGCTGCGATGAAATTAGCGACTATTATTGGGCAAGATACAACGGAGTGGAAAAGAGTTTGTTTGGCACACCAACGATGAGGAATCCCGGTACGTTACGTATGTCCACGTAAAACGTTCTATGTCCCACTGTGGTCAGTCGTTGTATAATTGCACGCAAACGTGTGCGAGTCTATGGTTCGTGGTGTCGGCAAATATACGCGTAAAACGCACTATCCGTCTCACTCGCACTATTGCTCATCCGTCCCACTGTGCGTCGTCGTGGCTATTTGCGCGTAAAACGTACTAGACTCCACTGTCCGTTGTGTCAGCAAATATACGCGTAAAACGCCGTAATTTGACTATTCGTCCCACTGTGCGTCGTCGTTGCCTATCTGCGCGTAAAACGTGCTAGATTGCACTGTCCGTTGTGTCGGCAAATATACGCGTAAAACGCCGTACACATGGAATGTATATTGGCTTAATAATGCCCCAAAATTAGAAGCAGGCAATTCCGATAGCATGGGAGAAGTTATTCAATTAATTGACCGATTTATAACTACTGAGGATACTGATCTTAGCGGAGCTATTCAGTATCAACGTCATCGACATACTGCTTCATGTCAGAGAGAAGTTAATCGACAAAAAGTTTGTCGTTTCAATATGCCATATCTCCCAATGCCACAGACTGAAATATTGTATCTATTGGAAGAGGACCACCCAAACTGTAGTAGGCATAAAAATGTGTGGAAGAATATCAGAGAGCTTTTAGGTTGCTCCGTTACGGATACTGAAACTGAACAGCTAAATTATTTTAATAATTTTTTGTCAAAGTTAGATGTGGACTATATTAACTATATTTATGCTTTGCGTTCTAGTCTACAAAAACCGCAAATATTTCTTAAACGAAAATATTCCGACAAAATGTTAAATGCATATAAAAAAGACATTAAAACTGCATCAAGCTAATATGGATATTCAATTTATCTTGAATGCTTATGCCTGCTGTAGTTATATAATAAACTACATAAATAAGTAAAACAGAGGAGTATCTAAGCTGTTACGTCAAGCAATGTCAGAAATAAATTCAAACAATTTCTCAGTTAAACAAAAACTGCAACATATTGGAAATAAATTTATTAATGGCACTGAAATATCTGCCCAAGAGGCATCTTATAATATTTTGGGACTTCACATATCTGAGGCAAGTCGTGGTGACATTTTTATTAACACCTCTCATCCAGATCAAAGGGTTCCAATGGTGAAATCCAAAAAGGATTTAGAGAGATTCCCCCCTGATTCAAATGATATTTTTGTACCAAGTATGATATATCATTACATGGAGAGACTATCTCAATTGGAGAATGTCTGTCTAGCTGACTTCTTTGCTTTATACAAATACTCCAAGTCAACTAATAATAGGGCAACTGATAAAAGAGAAGAGTATGCTGAAATTGATGAAGACGAAGGCGAAAATGACTTCACAGTTAGTCATCCCTTAGTTATGCACAGTGGAAGGGGATCATTGAAGCTAAAAAAAAATCCACTTATTTTGCGGTGGAGAAGGTTTAGCATTAATACATCTAGATCGGATTATTTTAGGGAACTAATTATGCTTTTTAATCCTTGGCGAAACGAGGAAAGTGAGCTTCTTAGAAATGACAACGAAAATACATACAATACTTACAAATATATAGTTACAAATCGAAGAAAATATGAATATTTGGACGAGTCTCAGTTTCTACACGTATTAGAAGAATTTCAAGAGGGAAAAATTTCAAATAACGCAGAAGAAGATATTCCGGCTTCTCATGTATTAGACGATGAATTTAGAGGGTTTGCCATTCCAGAAGTTTGACAAAATGTTAATATTTTTAATGACACAAGAAGAACCTGGGAAAATACTTCTGAAGACAACACTATCCGAATGATAAAATTACCAGCAGTCATTCCTCATAATGACCTTCAATCGATGATACACTTAACTACAAACAATGTCAATATTATGCTTATATCATGAATAGCATGAATGCAAAGCAGATATTTTATGAATACGTTAGAGGAGGAGCTGGAGTTAGTAAAAGTCGACTGATATCAGCGATATATCAATCTCTAATTTTAAGGACGACCAGCAGAGCTGGTATTAATCCTGATTCGCCGAAAGTACTACTCTGTGCACCAACTGGAAAAGCAGCATTCGGAATTGGAGGACTCACACTTCACTCATTATTCTCTCTTCCAGTTAATCAGTCTTCAAGTGAAAAATCTACTGTTTAAAAAATAAAGTAAATATCGATTTAATTCAATATTAAAAACATAAAGAGTTCTTATCAATTTTTAAATAAAAGACCTCGTACTCATTCTAGTGCGCGTTTTACCATACAAATAAGTAGTTTTCGAACGATTTGTCGTATGGGAGCTATAGGCTATAGTTGCCCAATCCAGACCAAACTTGGTGAGGATAGTTATAATGGTTCCATACACATAATGTGTGAATTTGGTTTTCCTAGCTCTAGTCGTTTTCAAGTTATGTTTGTTGAAGTTT
>JAEIGM010000223.1:0-55457 GCA_018903735.1 Drosophila cardini
TGTTGTCGACAGCTCAATATTTAAAATTCACAATTTTCCCCAACTTTGACAGATCATAACTCAGCCAAATGAAGCGATATCTTAAAAAATCATACCTTTTTATACTCTGGACACTTAGGAGAATTAATCGCAATCAAAATCTTAAATTCTCAAAATTGAACCCATTTTGTCAAATTTGGATGACAGAGATATGTGGTCGACAGCTCAATATTTAAAATTCACAATTTTCCCCAACTTTGACTGATCATAACTCAGCCAAATGAAGCGATATCTTTTAAAAGTCATACCTTTTATACTTTGGACACTTAGGAGAATTAATCGCACCTAAAATTCGAAATTCTCAAAATTGAACCCATTTTGTCAAATTTGGATGAAAGAGATATGTGGTCGACAGCTCGTCATTTAAAATTCATTACCTTTTCCCCCAACTTTGACTGATCATAACTCAGCCAAATGAAGCGATATCTTAAAAAAGTCATACCCTTTATACTCTGACAATTTAGAGAATTAATCGCAATCAAAATCTGAAATTCTCAAAATTCTAACCCATTTTGTCAAATTTGGATGAAAGAGATATGTGGTCGACAGCTCAATATTTAGAATTCACAATTTTCCCCAACTTTGACTGATCATAACTCAGCCAAATGAAAGCGAAATCTTTAAAAGTCATACCTTTTATACTCTGGACACTTAGGGAGAATTAATCGCAATCAAAATCTGAAATTTCTCAAAATTTAACCCATTTTGTCAAATTTGATGACAGAGATATGTGGTCGACAGCTCAATATTTAAATTAATAATTTCCCAACTTTGAATTCTGGATCATATACCCTCAGCCAAATGAAGCGATATCTTAAAAAGTCATACCTTTTTATACTCTGGACACTTAGGAGAATTAATCGCAAACAAAATCTGAAATTCTCAAAATTGAACCCATTTTGTCAAATTTGGATGAAAGAGATATGTGGTCGACAGCTCAATATTTAAAATTCACAATTTTCCCCAACTTTGACTGATCATAACTCAGCCAAATAAGCGATATCTTTTAAAAAGTCATACTCCTTTATACTCTGGACACTTAGGAGAACCACTTGCAATCAAAATCTGAAATTCTCAAAATTCTTAACCCATTTTTAATAAATTTGGATGAAAGAGATATGTGGTCGACAGCTCAATATTTAAAATTAAATTTTTCTTTCCAACTTTGACTGATCATAACTCACAAATAATGAAGCGATATCTTAAAAAGTCATACCTTTTTTTATACTCTTGGACACTTAGGAGAATTAATCGCAATCAAAATCTGAAAATCACAAAATTGAACCCATTTTGTCAAATTTGGATGAAAGAGATATGTGGTCGACAGCTCAATATTTAAAATTCACACTCTTTCACAACTTAGACTGATCATAACTCACAGCTAAATAAAAGCGATATCTTAAAAAGTCATACCATTTTATACTCTGGACACTAGGGAGAATTCACATCGCAATCAAAATCTGAAATTCTCAAAATTGAACCCATTTTGTCAAATTTGCATTTTACAGATATGTGGTCATGACAGCTCAATATTTAAAATTCACAATTTTCCCAACTTTGACTGGATCATGTAACTCAGCCAAATGAAATGATATCTTTAAAAAAAAGTCATAGCCATTTATACTCTGGACACTTAGGAGAATTAATCGCAATCGTACCCAGAAGCCCTCAAAATTGAACCCATTTTGTCAAATTTGGATGAAAGAGATATGTGGTCGACAGCTCAATATTTAAAATTCAATTTTTCCAACTTTGACTGATCAGTAACCTCAGCCAAATGAAGCGATATCTTAAAAAGTCATACCTTTTTATACTAAAAATACTTAGGAGAATTAATCGCAATCGTCTGAAATTCTCAGGTACCTTCTAACCCATTTTGTCAAATTTGGATGAAAAGACATGTGGTCGATACAGCTCAATATTTAAAATTCACAATTTTTCCCAACTTTGACTGATCATAACTCAGCCAAATGAAGCGATATCTTAAAAAAATCATACCTTTTATACTCTGGACACTTAGGAGAATTAATCGCAATCAAAATCTGAAATTCTCAAAATTTAACCCATTTTGTCATATCTGGATGAAAGAGATATGTGGTCGACAGCTCAATATTTAAAATTCACAATTTTCCCCAACTTTGACTGATCATAACTCAGCCAAATGAAGCGATATCTTAAAAAGTCATACCTTTTTATATTCTGGACACTTAGGAGAATTAATCGCAATCAAAATCTGAAATTCTCAAAATTTAACCCATTTTGTCAAATTTGGATGAAAGAGATATGTGGTCGACAGCTCAATATTTAAAATTCACAATTTTCCCCAACTTTGACTGATCATAACTCAGCCAAATGAAGCGATATCTTAAAAAGTCATACCTTTTTATACTCTGGACACTTAGGAGAATTAATCGCAATCAAAATCTGAAATTCTCAAAATTGAACCCATTTTGTCAAATTTGGATGACAGAGATATGTGGTCGACAGCTCAATATTTAAAATTCACAATTTTCCCCAACTTTGACTGATCATAACTCAGCCAAATGAAGCGATATCTTAAAAAGTCATACCTTTTTATACTCTGGACACTTAGGAGAATTAATCGCAATCAAAATCTGAAATTCTCAAAATTTAACCCATTTTGTCAAATTTGGATGAAAGAGATATGTGGTCGACAGCTCAATATTTAAAATTCATAATTTTCCCCAACTTTGACTGATCATAACCTCAGCCAAATGAAGCGATATCTTAAAAAGTCATACCTTTTTATACTCTGGACACTTAGGAGAATTAATCGCAATCAAAATCTGAAATTCTCAAAATTGAACCCATTTTGTCAAATTTGGATGAAAGAGATGTGTGGTCGACAGCTCAATATTTAAAATTCACAATTTTCCCCAACTTTGACTGATCATAACTCAGCCAAATGAAGCGATATCTTAAAAAGTCATACCTTTTTATACTCTGGACACTTAGGAGAATTAATCGCAATCAAAATCTGAAATTCTCCAAATTGAACCCATTTTGTCAAATTTGGATGAAAGAGATATGTGGTCGACAGCTCAATATTTAAAATTCACAATTTTCCCCAACTTTGACTGATCATAACTCAGCCAAATGAAGCGATATCTTAAAAAGTCATACCTTTTTATACTTTGGACACTTAGGAGAATTAATCGCAATCAAAATCTGAAATTCTCAAAATTGAACCCATTTTGTCAAATTTGGATGAAAGAGATATGTGGTCGACAGCTCAATATTTAAAATTCACAATTTTCCCCAACTTTGACTGATCATAACTCAGCCAAATGAAGCGATATCTTAAAAAGTCATACCTTTTTATACTTTGGACACTTAGGAGAATTAATCGCAATCAAAATCTGAAATTCTCAAAATTTAACCCATTTTGTCAAATTTGGATGAAAGAGATATGTGGTCGACAGCTCAATATTTAAAATTCACAATTTTCCCCAACTTTAACTGATCATAACTCAGCCAAATGAAGCGATATCTTAAAAAGTCATACCTTTTTATACTCTGGACACTTAGGAGAATTAATCGCAATCAAAATCTGAAATTCTCAAAATTTAACCCATTTTGTCAAATTTGGATGAAAGAGATATATGGTCGACAGCTCAATATTTAAAATTCACAATTTTCCCCAACTTTGACTGATCATAACTCAGCCAAATGAAGCGATATCTTAAAAAATCATACCTTTTTATACTCTTGACATCTTAGGAGAATTAATCGCAATTAAAATCTGAAATTCTCAAAATTTAACCCATTTTGTCAAATTTGGATGAAAGAGATATGTGGTCGACAGCTCAATATTTAAAATTCACAATTTTCCCCAACTTTGACTGATCATAACTCAGCCAAATGAAGCGATATCTTAAAAAGTCACACCTTTTTATACTCTGGACACTTAGGAGAATTGATCGCAATCAAAATCTGAAATTCTCAAAATTGAACCCATTTTGTCAAATTTGCATGAAAGAGATATGTGGTCGACAGCTCAATATTTAAAATTCACAATTTTCCCCAACTTTGACTGATCATAACTCAGCCAAATGTAACGATATCTTGAAAAAGTCATACCATTTATACTCTGGACACTTAGGAGAATTAATTCCGCAATCAAAATCCAGCCTCAAAATGAATCCATTTTGTCAAATTTTGATGAAAGAGAAAAGGGGTCGACAGCTCAATATTTAAAATTCAATAATTTTCCCCAACTTTGACTGATCATAACTCCAGCCAAATGAAGTGATATCTTAAAAAAAAGTCATACCCTTTTTATACTCCTGGACAATTTTAGGAGAATTAATCGCAATCAAAATCTGAAATTCTCAAAATTTCAATCCCATTTTGTCAAATTTGGATGGAAAGAGATATGTGGTCGACAGCTCAATATTTAAAATTTACCTCTTTCTTCCCAACTTTGGACTGCAGGATCATAACTCAGCCAAAATGAAGCGATATCTTAAAAAACCCATACTTCTATACTCTGGACACTTAGGAGAATTAATCGCAATCAAAATCTGAAATTCTCAAAATTGGAACCCATTTTGTCAAATTTGAGGACAGCATATATGTGGTCGACAGCTCAATATTTAAAATTCACAACCTTCCCCAACTTTGACTGATCATAACTCAGCTAAATGAAGGGATATCTGGAAAAGTCATACCTTATATTATTCCTGGACACTTAGGAGAATTAATCGCAATCAAAATCTGAAATTCTCAAAAATTTAACCCATTTTGTCAAATTTGGATGAAAAGAGATATGTGTCGATAGCTCAATATTTAAAATTGCCAATTTCTCCCACCTCTGACTGATCATAACTCAGCCAAATGAAGCGATATCTTAAAAAGTCATGCACTTTTTATATTCTGGACACTTAGGAGAATTAATCGCACCATCAAAATCTGTACTTCTCAAAATTGAACCCATTTTGTCAAATTTGGATGACAGAGATATGTGGTCGACAGCTCAATATTTGGTACTCCACAATTTTCCCCAACTTTGACTGATCATAACTCAGCCAAATGAAGCGATATCTTAAAAAGTCATACCTTTTTATACTCTGGACACTTAGGAGAATTAATCGCAATCAAAATCTGAAATACTCAAAATTTAACCCATTTTGTCAAATTTGGATGAAAGAGATATGTGGTCGACAGCTCAATATTTAAAATTCACAATTTTTCCCAACTTTGACTGATCATAACTCAGCCAAATGAAGCGATATCTTAAAAAGTCATACCTTTTTATACTCTGGACACTTAGGAGAATTAATCGCAATCAAAATCTGAAATTCTCAAAATTTAACCCATTTTGTCAAATTTGGATGAAAGAGATATGTGGTTTCCACCTCTCAATATTTAAAATTCACAATTTTCCCCCAACTTTGACTGATCATAACTCAGCCAAATGAAGCGATATCTTTAAAAAGTCATACCTTTTTATATTCTGGACACTTAGGAGAATTAATCGCAATCAAAATCTGAAATTCTCAAAATTTAACCCATTTTGTCAAATTTGGATGAAGGAAATATGTGGTCGACAGCTCAATATTTAAAATTCACAATTTTCCCCAACTTTGACTGATCATAACTCAGCCAAATGAAGCGATATCTTAAAAAGTCATTCCTTTTTATACTCTGGACACTTAGGAGAATTAATCGCAATCAAAATCTGAAATTCTCAAAATTTAACCCATTTTGTCAAATTTGGATGAAAGAGATATGTGGTCGACAGCTCAATATTTAAAATTCACAATTTTCCCCAACTTTGACCGATCATAACTCAGCCAAATGAAGCGATATCTTAAAAAGTCATACCTTTTTATACTCTGGACACTTAGGAGAATTAATCGCAATCACCAAATCTGAAATTCTCAAAATTGAACCCTTTTTTCAAATTTGAGATATGTGGTCGACCCTTAAATTACTTTATTTATATAACATATATCTAAAATTGTACCCTTTATTTGTTGAGAATTACATCCTTTTTATTTTGTCAAATTTGGATGAAAGAGATATGTGGTCGACAGCTCAATATTTAAAATTCACAATTTTCCCCAACTTTGACTGATCATAACTCAGCCAAATGAAGCGATATCTTAAAAAGTCATACCTTTTTATACTCTGGACACTTAGGAGAATTAATCTCAATCAAAATCTGAAATTCTCAAAATTGAACCCATTTTGTCAAATTTGGATGAAAGAGATATGTGGTCGACAGCTCAATATTTAAAATTCACAATTTTCCCCAACTTTGACTCATCATAACTCAGCCAAATGAAGCGATATCTTAAAAAGTCATACCTTTTTATACTCTGGACACTTAGGAGAATTAATCGCAATCAAAATCTGAAATTTTCAAAATTTAACCCATTTTGTCAAATTTGGATGAAAGAGATATGTGGTCGACAGCTCTATATTTAAAATTCACAATTTTCCCCAACTTTGACTGATCATAACTCAGCCAAATGAAGCGATATCTTAAAAAGTCATACCTTTTTATACTCTGGACACTTAGGAGAATTAATCGCAATCAAAATCTGAAATTCTCAAAATTTAACCCATTTTGTCAAATTTGGATGAAAGAAATATGTGGTCGACAGCTCAATATTTAAAATTCACAATTTTCCCCAACTTTGACTGATCATAAATCAAAATCTGAAATTCTCAAAATTTAACCCATTTTGTCAAATTTGGATGAAAGAAATATGTGGTCGACAGCTCAATATTTAAAATTCACAATTTTCCCCAACTTTGACTGATCATAACTCAGCCAAATGAAGCGATATCTTAAAAAGTCATACCTTTTTATACTCTGGACACTTAGGAGAATTAATCGCAATTAAAATCCGAAATTTTCAAAATTTAACCCATTTTTTTCCAATTTGGATGAAAGAGATATGTGGTCGACAGCTCAATATTTAAAATTCACAATTTTCCCCCATCCTTGACTGATCATAACTTAGCCAAATGAAGCTTGAGATCTTAAAAAAGTCATACCTTTTTATACTCTGGACACTTAGGAGAATTAATTCGAACCCAAATTCAGAAATTTTCACTATTTAACCCATTTTGTCAAATTTGGATGAAAGAGATATGTGGTCGACAGCTCAATATTTAAAATTCACAATTTTTCTCCTCCCAACTTGATCGATCATAACTCAGCCAAATTGAAGCGATATCTTCAAAAAGTCCTACCTTTTTATACTCTGGACACTTAGGAGAATTAATCGCAATCAAAATCCGAAATTCTCAAAATTGAACCCATTTTGTCAAATTTGGATGAAAGAGATATGTGGTCGACAGCTCAACATTTAAAATTCACAATTTTCCCCAACTTTGACTGATCATAACTCAGCCAAATGAAGCGATATCTTAAAAAGTCATACCATTTTATACTCTGGACACTTAGGAGAATTAATCGCAATCAAAATCTGAAATTCTCAAAATTTAACCCATTTTGTCAAATTTGGATGAAAGAGATATGTGGTCGACAGCTCAATATTTAAAATTCACAATTTTCCCCAACTTTGACTGATCATAACTCAGCCAAATGAAGCGATATCTTAAAAAATCATACCTTTTTATACTCTGGACACTTAGGAGAATTAATCGCAATCAAAATCTGAAATTCTCAAAATTTAACCCATTTTGTCAAATTTGGATGAAAGAGATATGTGGTCGACAGCTCAATATTTAAAATTCACAATTTTCCCCCAACTTTGACTGATCATAACTCAGCCAAATGAAGCGATATCTTAAAAAGTCATACCTTTTTATACTCTGGACACTTAGGAGAATTAATCGCAATCAAAATCTGAAATTCTCAAAATTTAACCCATTTTGTCAAATTTGGATGAAAGAGATATGTGGTCGACAGCTCAATATTTAAAATTCACAATTTTCCCCAACTTTGACTGATCATAACTCAGCCAAATGAAGCGATATCTTAAAAAGTCATACCTTTTTATACTCTGGACACTTAGGAGAATTAATCGCCATCAAAATCTGAAATTCTCAAAATTGAACCCATTTTGTCAAATTTGGATGAAAGAGATATGTGGTCGACAGCTCAATATTTAAAATTCACAATTTTCCCCAACTTTGACTGATCATAACTCAGCCAAATGAAGCGATATCTTAAAAAGTCATACCTTTTTGTACTCTGGACACTTAGGAGAATTAATCGCAATCAAAATCTGAAATTCTCAAAATTGAACCCATTTTGTCAAATTTGGATGAAAGAGATATGTGGTCGACAGCTCAATATTTAAAATTCACAATTTTCCCCAACTTTGACTGATCATAACTCAGCCAAATGAAGCGATATCTTAAAAAATCATACCTTTTTATACTCTGGACACTTAGGAGAATTAATCGCAATCAAAATCTGAAATTCTCAAAATTTAACCCCATTTTGTCAAATTTGGATGAAAGAGATATGTGGTCGACAGCTCAATATTTAAAATTCACAATTTTTCCCCCAACTTTGACTGATCATAACTCAGCCAAATGAAGCGATATCTTCAAAAAGTCATACCTTTTTATACTCTGGACACTTAGGAGAATTAATCGCAATCAAAATCTGAAATTCTCAAAATTGAACCCATTTTGTCAAATTTGGATGAAAGAGATATGTGGTCGACAGCTCAATATTTAAAATTCACAACTTTCCCAACTTTGACTGATCATAACTCAGCCAAATGAAGCGATATCTTAAAAAGTCATACCTTTTTATACTCTGGACACTTAGGAGAATTAATCGCAATCAAAATCTGAAATTCTCAAAATTTAACCCATTTTGTCAAATTTGGATGAAAGAGATATGTGGTCGACAGCTCAATATTTAGAATTCACAATTTTCCCCAACTTTGACTGATCATAACTCAGCCAAATGAAGCGATATCTTAAAAAGTCATACCTTTTTATACTCTGGACACTTAGGAGAATTAATCGCAATCAAAGTCTGAAATTCTCAAAATTGAACCCATTTTATCAAATTTGGATGAAAGAGATATGTGGTCGACAGCTCAATATTTAAAATTCTACAATTTCTTTCCACCTTAATTTCGATCATAACTCGTTAAAATGAAGCGATATCTTAAAAAGTCATACCTTCTTATACTCTGGACACTTAGGAGAATTAATCGCAATCAAAATCTGAAATTCTCAAAATTGAACCCATTTTGTCAAATTTGGATGAAAGAGATATGTGGTCGACAGCTCAATATTTAAAATTCAATATTTTTTTTCCCCAACTTTGACTGATCATAACTCAGCCAAATGCGAAGGGAATATCTAAAAGTCATACCTTTTTATATTCTGGACACTTAGGAGAATTAATCGCCATCAAAATCTGAAATTTCAAAATTGAACCCATTTTACTAAATTTTGATGAAAGAGATATGTGGTCGTCAGCTCAATCATTTAAAATTCAACAATTTTCTTTCAACTTTAACTGATCACAACTCAGCCAATGAAGCGATATCTTAAAAAGTCATACCTTCTTTTATACTCTTTACACTTAGGATAACTAATCGCACTCAAAATCTGAAATTTTCAAAATTTAACCCATTTTGTCAAATTTGGATGAAAGAGATAAGGTGGTCGACAGCTCAATATTTAAAAATTCACAATTTTCCCCAACTTTGACTGATCATAACTCAGCCAAATGAAGCGATATCTTAAAAAGTCATACCTTTTTATACTCCTGGACACTTAGGAGAATTAATCGCAATCGTAATCTGAAATTCTCAAAATTGAACCCATTTTTGGTCACAAATTTGGATGAAAGAGATATGTGGTTTGCCACAGCTCAATGACGTAAAAATTCTTACATTCTCCCCCAACTTTGACTGATCATAACTCAGCCAAATGAAGCGATATCTTAAAAAGTCATACCTTTTTATACTCTGGACACTTAGGAGAATTAATCGCAATCAAAATCTGAAATTCTCAAAATTTAACCCATTTTGTCAAATTTGGATGAAAGAGATATGTGGTCCATAGCTCAATATTTAAAATTCACAATTTTCCCCAACTTTGACTGATCATAACTCAGCCAAATGAAGCGATATCTTAAAAAGTCATACCTTTTTATACTCTGGACACTTAGGAGAATTAATCGCAACCAAAATCTGAAATTCTCAAAATTTAACCCATTTTGTCAAATTTGGATGAAAGAGATATGTGGTCGACAGCTCAATATTTAAAATTCACAATTTTCCCCAACTTTGACTGATCATAACTCAGCCAAATGAAGCGATATCTTAAAAAATCATACCTTTTTATACTCTGGACACCTAGGAGAATTAATCGCAATCAAAATCTGAAATTCTCAAAATTGAACCCATTTTGTCAAATTTGGATGAAAGAGATATGTGGTCGACAGCTCAATATTTAAAATTCACAATTTTCCCCAACTTTGACTGATCATAACTCAGCCAAATGAAGCGATATCTTAAAAAGTCATACCTTTTATACTCTGGACACTTAGGAGAATTAATCGCAATCAAAATCTGAAATTCTCAAAATTTAACCCATTTTGTCAAATTTGGATGAAAGAGATATGTGGTCGACAGCTCAATATTTAAAATTGGCACAATTTTTCCCCAACTTTGACTGATCATAACTCAGCCAAATGAAGCGATATCTTAAAAAAGTCATACCTTTTTATACTCTGGACACTTAGGAGAATTAATCGCAATCAAAATCTGAAATTCTCAAAATTGAACCCATTTTGTCAAATTTGGATGAAAGAGATATGTGGTCGACAGCTCAATATTTAAAATTCACAATTTTCCCCAACTTTGACTGATCATAACTCAGCCAAATGAAGCGATATCTTAAAAAAGTCATACCTTTTTATACTCTGGACACTTAGGAGAATTAATCGCAATCAAAATCTGAAATTCTCAAAATTGAACCCATTTTGTCAAATTTGGATGAAAGAGATATGTGGTCGACAGCTCAATATTTAAAATTCACAATTTTCCCCAACTTTGACTGATCATAACTCAGCCAAATGAAGCGATATCTTAAAAAGTCATACCTTTTTATACTCTGGACACTTAGGAGAATTAATCGCAATCAAAATCTGAAATTCTCAAAATTTAACCCATTTTGTCAAATTTGGATGAAAGAGATATGTGGTCGACAGCTCAATATTTAAAATTCACAATTTTCCCCAACTTTGACTGATCATAACTCAGCCAAATGAAGCGATATCTTCAAAAAGTCATACCTTTTTATACTCTGGACACTTAGGAGAATTAATCGCAATCAAAATCTGAAATTCTCAAAATTTAACCCATTTTGTCAAATTTGGATGAAAGAGATATGTGGTCGACAGCTCAATATTTAAAATTCACAATTTTCCCCAACTTTGACTGATCATAACTCAGCCAAATGAAGCGATATCTTAAAAAAGTCATACCTTTTTATACTCTGGACACTTAGGAGAATTAATCGCAATCAAAATCTGAAATTCTCAAAATTTAACCCATTTTGTCAAATTTGGATGAAAGAGATATGTGGTCGACAGCTCAATATTTAAAATTCACAATTTTCCCCAACTTTGACTGATCATAACTCAGCCAAATGAAGCGATATCTTAAAAAAAGTCATACCTTTTTATACTCTGGACACTTAGGAGAATTAATCGCAATCAAAATCTGAAATTCTCAAAATTTAACCCATTTTGTCAAATTTGGATGAAAGAGATATGTGGTCGACAGCTCAATATTTAAAATTCACAATTTTCCCCCAACTTTGACTGATCATAACTCAGCCAAATGAAGCGATATCTTAAAAAAGTCATACCTTTTTATACTCTGGACACTTAGGAGAATTAATCGCAATCAAAATCTGAAATTCTCAAAATTTAACCCATTTTGTCAAATTTGGATGAAAGAGATATGTGGTCGACAGCTCAATATTTAAAATTCACAATTTTTCCCCAACTTTGACTGATCATAACTCAGCCAAATGAAGCGATATCTTAAAAAGTCATACCTTTTATACTCTGGACACTTAGGAGAATTAATCGCAATCAAAATCTGAAATTCTCAAAATTTAACCCATTTTGTCAAATTTGGATGAAAGAGATATGTGGTCGACAGCTCAATATTTAAAATTCACAATTTTTCCCCAACTTTGACTGATCATAACTCAGCCAAATGAAGCGATATCTTAAAAAGTCATACCTTTTATACTCTGGACACTTAGGAGAATTAATCGCAATCAAAATCTGAAATTCTCAAAATTTAACCCATTTTGTCAAATTTGGATGAAAGAGATATGTGGTCGACAGCTCAATATTTAAAATTCACAATTTTCCCCCAACTTTGACTGATCATAACTCAGCCAAATGAAGCGATATCTTAAAAAGTCATACCTTTTTATACTCTGGACACTTAGGAGAATTAATCGCAATCAAAATCTGAAATTCTCAAAATTTAACCCATTTTGTCAAATTTGGATGAAAGAGATATGTGGTCGACAGCTCAATATTTAAAATTCACAATTTTCCCCAACTTTGACTGATCATAACTCAGCCAAATGAAGCGATATCTTAAAAAGTCATACCTTTTTATACTCTGGACACTTAGGAGAATTAATCGCAATCAAAATCTGAAATTCTCAAAATTTAACCCATTTTGTCAAATTTGGATGAAAGAGATATGTGGTCGACAGCTCAATATTTAAAATTCACAATTTTCCCCAACTTTGACTGATCATAACTCAGCCAAATGAAGCGATATCTTAAAAAAGTCATACCTTTTTATACTCTGGACACTTAGGAGAATTAATCGCAATCAAAATCTGAAATTCTCAAAATTTAACCCATTTTGTCAAATTTGGATGAAAGAGATATGTGGTCCACAGCTCAATATTTAAAATTCACAATTTTTCCCCCAACTTTGACTGATCATAACTCAGCCAAATGAAGCGATATCTTAAAAAAGTCATACCTTTTTATACTCTGGACACTTAGGAGAATTAATCGCAATCAAAATCTGAAATTCTCAAAATTTAACCCATTTTGTCAAATTTGGATGAAAGAGATATGTGGTCGACAGCTCAATATTTAAAATTCACAATTTTTCCCCAACTTTGACTGATCATAACTCAGCCAAATGAAGCGATATCTTAAAAAAGTCATACCTTTTATACTCTGGACACTTAGGAGAATTAATCGCAATCAAAATCTGAAATTCTCAAAATTTAACCCATTTTGTCAAATTTGGATGAAAGAGATATGTGGTCCACAGCTCAATATTTAAAATTCACAATTTTTCCCCAACTTTGACTGATCATAACTCAGCCAAATGAAGCGATATCTTAAAAAAGTCATACCTTTTTATACTCTGGACACTTAGGAGAATTAATCGCAATCAAAATCTGAAATTCTCAAAATTTAACCCATTTTGTCAAATTTGGATGAAAGAGATATGTGGTCGACAGCTCAATATTTAAAATTCACAATTTTCCCCAACTTTGACTGATCATAACTCAGCCAAATGAAGCGATATCTTAAAAAAGTCATACCTTTTTATACTCTGGACACTTAGGAGAATTAATCGCAATCAAAATCTGAAATTCTCAAAATTTAACCCATTTTGTCAAATTTGGATGAAAGAGATATGTGGTCGACAGCTCAATATTTAAAATTCACAATTTTCCCCAACTTTGACTGATCATAACTCAGCCAAATGAAGCGATATCTTAAAAAAGTCATACCTTTTTTATTTGTTGGGGTCCTTTTTATACTCTGGACACTTAGGAGAATTAATCGCAATCAAAATCTGAAATTCTCAAAATTTTGAACCCATTTTGTCAAATTTGGATGAAAGAGATATGTGGTCGACAGCTCAATATTTAAAATTCACAATTTTCCCCCAACTTTACTGATCATAACTCAGCCAAATGAAGCGATATCTTAAAAAGTCATACCTTTTTATACTCTGGACACTTAGGAGAATTAATCGCAATCAAAATCTGAAATTCTCAAAATTTAACCCATTTTGTCAAATTTGGATGAAAGAGATATGTGGTCCGACAGCTCAATATTTAAAATTCACAATTTTTCCCCAACTTTGACTGATCATAACTCAGCCAAATGAAGCGATATCTTAAAAAGTCATACCTTTTTATACTCTGGACACTTAGGAGAATTAATCGCAATCAAAATCTGAAATTCTCAAAATTTAACCCATTTTGTCAAATTTGGATGAAAGAGATATGTGGTCGACTAGCTCAATATTTAAAATTCACAATTTTCCCCAACTTTGACTGATCATAACTCAGCCAAATGAAGCGATATCTTAAAAAGTCATACCTTTTTATACTCTGGACACTTAGGAGAATTAATCGCAATCAAAATCTGAAATTCTCAAAATTTAACCCATTTTGTCAAATTTGGATGAAAGAGATATGTGGTCGACAGCTCAATATTTAAAATTCACAATTTTCCCCAACTTTGACTGATCATAACTCAGCCAAATGAAGCGATATCTTTAAAAATCATACCTTTTTATACTCTGGACACTTAGGAGAATTAATCGCAATCAAAATCTGAAATTCTCAAAATTTAACCCATTTTGTCAAATTTGGATGAAAGAGATATGTGGTCGACAGCTCAATATTTAAAATTCACAATTTCCCCCAACTTTGACTGATCATAACTCAGCCAAATGAAGCGATATCTTAAAAAGTCATACCTTTTTATACTCTGGACACTTAGGAGAATTAATCGCAATCAAAATCTGAAATTCTCAAAATTTAACCCATTTTGTCAAATTTGGATGAAAGAGATATGTGGTCGACAGCTCAATATTTAAAATTCACAATTTTCCCCCAACTTTGACTGATCATAACTCAGCCAAATGAAGCGATATCTTAAAAAGTCATACCTTTTTATACTCTGGACACTTAGGAGAATTAATCGCAATCAAAATCTGAAATTCTCAAAATTTAACCCATTTTGTCAAATTTGGATGAAAGAGATATGTGGTCGACAGCTCAATATTTAAAATTCACAATTTTCCCCAACTTTGACTGATCATAACTCAGCCAAATGAAGCGATATCTTAAAAAGTCATACCTTTTTATACTCTGGACACTTAGGAGAATTAATCGCAATCAAAATCTGAAATTCTCAAAATTTAACCCATTTTGTCAAATTTGGATGAAAGAGATATGTGGTCCACAGCTCAATATTTAAAATTCACAATTTTCCCCAACTTTGACTGATCATAACTCAGCCAAATGAAGCGATATCTTAAAAAGTCATACCTTTTTATACTCTGGACACTTAGGAGAATTAATCGCAATCAAAATCTGAAATTCTCAAAATTTAACCCATTTTGTCAAATTTGGATGAAAGAGATATGTGGTCCATAGCTCAATATTTAAAATTCACAATTTTCCCCAACTTTGACTGATCATAACTCAGCCAAATGAAGCGATATCTTAAAAAAGTCATACCTTTTTATACTCTGGACACTTAGGAGAATTAATCGCAATCAAAATCTGAAATTCTCAAAATTTAACCCATTTTGTCAAATTTGGATGAAAGAGATATGTGGTCCATAGCTCAATATTTAAAATTCACAATTTTCCCCAACTTTGACTGATCATAACTCAGCCAAATGAAGCGATATCTTAAAAAGTCATACCTTTTTATACTCTGGACACTTAGGAGAATTAATCGCAATCAAAATCTGAAATTCTCAAAATTTAACCCATTTTGTCAAATTTGGATGAAAGAGATATGTGGTCCACAGCTCAATATTTAAAATTCATAATTTTCCCCAACTTTGACTGATCATAACTCAGCCAAATGAAGCGATATCTTAAAAATATAAAATTCATACCTTTTTATACTCTGGACACTTAGGAGAATTAATCGCAATCAAAATCTGAAATTCTCAAAATTTAACCCATTTTGTCAAATTTGGATGAAAGAGATATGTGGTCCACAGCTCAATATTTAAAATTCACAATTTTCCCCAACTTTGACTGATCATAACTCAGCCAAATGAAGCGATATCTTAAAAAGTCATACCTTTTTATACTCTGGACACTTAGGAGAATTAATCGCAATCAAAATCTGAAATTCTCAAAATTTAACCCATTTTGTCAAATTTGGATGAAAGAGATATGTGGTCGACAGCTCAATATTTAAAATTCACAATTTTCCCCAACTTTGACTGATCATAACTCAGCCAAATGAAGCGATATCTTAAAAAGTCATACCTTTTTATACTCTGGACACTTAGGAGAATTAATCGCAATCAAAATCTGAAATTCTCAAAATTTAACCCATTTTGTCAAATTTGGATGAAAGAGATATGTGGTCGACAGCTCAATATTTAAAATTCACAATTTTCCCCAACTTTGACTGATCATAACTCAGCCAAATGAAGCGATATCTTAAAAAGTCATACCTTTTTATACTCTGGACACTTAGGAGAATTAATCGCAATCAAAATCTGAAATTCTCAAAATTTAACCCATTTTGTCAAATTTGGATGAAAGAGATATGTGGTCCACAGCTCAATATTTAAAATTCACAATTTTTCCCCAACTTTGACTGATCATAACTCAGCCAAATGAAGCGATATCTTAAAAAGTCATACCTTTTTATACTCTGGACACTTAGGAGAATTAATCGCAATCAAAATCTGAAATTCTCAAAATTTAACCCATTTTGTCAAATTTGGATGAAAGAGATATGTGGTCCACAGCTCAATATTTAAAATTCACAATTTTCCCCAACTTTGACTGATCATAACTCAGCCAAATGAAGCGATATCTTAAAAAGTCATACCTTTTTATACTCTGGACACTTAGGAGAATTAATCGCAATCAAAATCTGAAATTCTCAAAATTTAACCCATTTTGTCAAATTTGGATGAAAGAGATATGTGGTCCACAGCTCAATATTTAAAATTCACAATTTTCCCCAACTTTGACTGATCATAACTCAGCCAAATGAAGCGATATCTTAAAAAGTCATACCTTTTTATACTCTGGACACTTAGGAGAATTAATCGCAATCAAAATCTGAAATTCTCAAAATTTAACCCATTTTGTCAAATTTGGATGAAAGAGATATGTGGTCGACAGCTCAATATTTAAAATTCACAATTTTCCCCAACTTTGACTGATCATAACTCAGCCAAATGAAGCGATATCTTAAAAAAGTCATACCTTTTTATACTCTGGACACTTAGGAGAATTAATCGCAATCAAAATCTGAAATTCTCAAAATTTAACCCATTTTGTCAAATTTGGATGAAAGAGATATGTGGTCGACAGCTCAATATTTAAAATTCACAATTTTCCCCAACTTTGACTGATCATAACTCAGCCAAATGAAGCGATATCTTAAAAAAGTCATACCTTTTTATACTCTGGACACTTAGGAGAATTAATCGCAATCAAAATCTGAAATTCTCAAAATTTAACCCATTTTGTCAAATTTGGATGAAAGAGATATGTGGTCGACAGCTCAATATTTAAAATTCACAATTTTCCCCAACTTTGACTGATCATAACTCAGCCAAATGAAGCGATATCTTAAAAAGTCATACCTTTTTATACTCTGGACACTTAGGAGAATTAATCGCAATCAAAATCTGAAATTCTCAAAATTTAACCCATTTTGTCAAATTTGGATGAAAGAGATATGTGGTCGACAGCTCAATATTTAAAATTCACAATTTTCCCCAACTTTGACTGATCATAACTCAGCCAAATGAAGCGATATCTTAAAAAAGTCATACCTTTTTATACTCTGGACACTTAGGAGAATTAATCGCAATCAAAATCTGAAATTCTCAAAATTTAACCCATTTTGTCAAATTTGGATGAAAGAGATATGTGGTCGACAGCTCAATATTTAAAATTCACAATTTTTCCCCAACTTTGACTGATCATAACTCAGCCAAATGAAGCGATATCTTAAAAAGTCATACCTTTTTATACTCTGGACACTTAGGAGAATTAATCGCAATCAAAATCTGAAATTCTCAAAATTTAACCCATTTTGTCAAATTTGGATGAAAGAGATATGTGGTCGACAGCTCAATATTTAAAATTCACAATTTTTCCCCCAACTTTGACTGATCATAACTCAGCCAAATGAAGCGATATCTTAAAAAAGTCATACCTTTTTATACTCTGGACACTTAGGAGAATTAATCGCAATCAAAATCTGAAATTCTCAAAATTTAACCCATTTTGTCAAATTTGGATGAAAGAGATATGTGGTCGACAGCTCAATATTTAAAATTCACAATTTTCCCCCAACTTTGACTGATCATAACTCAGCCAAATGAAGCGATATCTTAAAAAGTCATACCTTTTTATACTCTGGACACTTAGGAGAATTAATCGCAATCAAAATCTGAAATTCTCAAAATTTAACCCATTTTGTCAAATTTGGATGAAAGAGATATGTGGTCGACAGCTCAATATTTAAAATTCACAATTTTCCCCAACTTTGACTGATCATAACTCAGCCAAATGAAGCGATATCTTAAAAAGTCATACCTTTTTATACTCTGGACACTTAGGAGAATTAATCGCAATCAAAATCTGAAATTCTCAAAATTTAACCCATTTTGTCAAATTTGGATGAAAGAGATATGTGGTCGACAGCTCAATATTTAAAATTCACAATTTTCCCCCAACTTTGACTGATCATAACTCAGCCAAATGAAGCGATATCTTAAAAAAGTCATACCTTTTTATACTCTGGACACTTAGGAGAATTAATCGCAATCAAAATCTGAAATTCTCAAAATTTAACCCATTTTGTCAAATTTGGATGAAAGAGATATGTGGTCGACAGCTCAATATTTAAAATTCACAATTTTCCCCCAACTTTGACTGATCATAACTCAGCCAAATGAAGCGATATCTTAAAAAGTCATACCTTTTTATACTCTGGACACTTAGGAGAATTAATCGCAATCAAAATCTGAAATTCTCAAAATTTAACCCATTTTGTCAAATTTGGATGAAAGAGATATGTGGTCGACAGCTCAATATTTAAAATTCACAATTTTCCCCAACTTTGACTGATCATAACTCAGCCAAATGAAGCGATATCTTAAAAAAGTCATACCTTTTTATACTCTGGACACTTAGGAGAATTAATCGCAATCAAAATCTGAAATTCTCAAAATTTAACCCATTTTGTCAAATTTGGATGAAAGAGATATGTGGTCGACAGCTCAATATTTAAAATTCACAATTTTCCCCAACTTTGACTGATCATAACTCAGCCAAATGAAGCGATATCTTAAAAAGTCATACCTTTTTATACTCTGGACACTTAGGAGAATTAATCGCAATCAAAATCTGAAATTCTCAAAATTGAACCCATTTTGTCAAATTTGGATGAAAGAGATATGTGGTCGACAGCTCAATATTTAAAATTCACAATTTTCCCCAACTTTGACTGATCATAACTCAGCCAAATGAAGCGATATCTTAAAAAGTCATACCTTTTTATACTCTGGACACTTAGGAGAATTAATCGCAATCAAAATCTGAAATTCTCAAAATTGAACCCATTTTGTCAAATTTGGATGAAAGAGATATGTGGTCGACAGCTCAATATTTAAAATTCACAATTTTCCCCAACTTTGACTGATCATAACTCAGCCAAATGAAGCGATATCTTAAAAAGTCATACCTTTTTATACTCTGGACACTTAGGAGAATTAATCGCAATCAAAATCTGAAATTCTCAAAATTGAACCCATTTTGTCAAATTTGGATGAAAGAGATATGTGGTCGACAGCTCAATATTTAAAATTCACAATTTTCCCCAACTTTGACTGATCATAACTCAGCCAAATGAAGCGATATCTTAAAAAGTCATACCTTTTTATACTCTGGACACTTAGGAGAATTAATCGCAATCAAAATCTGAAATTCTCAAAATTGAACCCATTTTGTCAAATTTGGATGAAAGAGATATGTGGTCGACAGCTCAATATTTAAAATTCACAATTTCCCCCAACTTTGACTGATCATAACTCAGCCAAATGAAGCGATATCTTAAAAAGTCATACCTTTTTATACTCTGGACACTTAGGAGAATTAATCGCAATCAAAATCTGAAATTCTCAAAATTTAACCCATTTTGTCAAATTTGGATGAAAGAGATATGTGGTCGACAGCTCAATATTTAAAATTCACAATTTTCCCCAACTTTGACTGATCATAACTCAGCCAAATGAAGCGATATCTTAAAAAGTCATACCTTTTTATACTCTGGACACTTAGGAGAATTAATCGCAATCAAAATCTGAAATTCTCAAAATTTAACCCATTTTGTCAAATTTGGATGAAAGAGATATGTGGTCGACAGCTCAATATTTAAAATTCACAATTTTCCCCAACTTTGACTGATCATAACTCAGCCAAATGAAGCGATATCTTAAAAAATCATACCTTTTTATACTCTGGACACTTAGGAGAATTAATCGCAATCAAAATCTGAAATTCTCAAAATTGAACCCATTTTGTCAAATTTGGATGAAAGAGATATGTGGTCGACAGCTCAATATTTAAAATTCACAATTTTCCCCAACTTTGACTGATCATAACTCAGCCAAATGAAGCGATATCTTAAAAAGTCATACCTTTTTATACTCTGGACACTTAGGAGAATTAATCGCAATCAAAATCTGAAATTCTCAAAATTGAACCCATTTTGTCAAATTTGGATGAAAGAGATATGTGGTCGACAGCTCAATATTTAAAATTCACAATTTTCCCCAACTTTGACTGATCATAACTCAGCCAAATGAAGCGATATCTTAAAAAGTCATACCTTTTTATACTCTGGACACTTAGGAGAATTAATCGCAATCAAAATCTGAAATTCTCAAAATTGAACCCATTTTGTCAAATTTGGATGAAAGAGATATGTGGTCGACAGCTCAATATTTAAAATTCACAATTTTTCCCCAACTTTGACTGATCATAACTCAGCCAAATGAAGCGATATCTTAAAAAGTCATACCTTTTTATACTCTGGACACTTAGGAGAATTAATCGCAATCAAAATCTGAAATTCTCAAAATTGAACCCATTTTGTCAAATTTGGATGAAAGAGATATGTGGTCGACAGCTCAATATTTAAAATTCACAATTTTTCCCCAACTTTGACTGATCATAACTCAGCCAAATGAAGCGATATCTTAAAAAGTCATACCTTTTTATACTCTGGACACTTAGGAGAATTAATCGCAATCAAAATCTGAAATTCTCAAAATTTGAACCCATTTTGTCAAATTTGGATGAAAGAGATATGTGGTCGACAGCTCAATATTTAAAATTCACAATTTTTCCCCAACTTTGACTGATCATAACTCAGCCAAATGAAGCGATATCTTAAAAAAGTCATACCTTTTTATACTCTGGACACTTAGGAGAATTAATCGCAATCAAAATCTGAAATTCTCAAAATTGAACCCATTTTGTCAAATTTGGATGAAAGAGATATGTGGTCGACAGCTCAATATTTAAAATTCACAATTTTCCCCAACTTTGACTGATCATAACTCAGCCAAATGAAGCGATATCTTAAAAAGTCATACCTTTTTATACTCTGGACACTTAGGAGAATTAATCGCAATCAAAATCTGAAATTCTCAAAATTTGAACCCATTTTGTCAAATTTGGATGAAAGAGATATGTGGTCGACAGCTCAATATTTAAAATTCACAATTTTCCCCCAACTTTGACTGATCATAACTCAGCCAAATGAAGCGATATCTTAAAAAGTCATACCTTTTTTATACTCTGGACACTTAGGAGAATTAATCGCAATCAAAATCTGAAATTCTCAAAATTGAACCCATTTTGTCAAATTTGGATGAAAGAGATATGTGGTCGACAGCTCAATATTTAAAATTCACAATTTTCCCCAACTTTGACTGATCATAACTCAGCCAAATGAAGCGATATCTTAAAAAGTCATACCTTTTTATACTCTGGACACTTAGGAGAATTAATCGCAATCAAAATCTGAAATTCTCAAAATTGAACCCATTTTGTCAAATTTGGATGAAAGAGATATGTGGTCGACAGCTCAATATTTAAAATTCACAATTTTCCCCAACTTTGACTGATCATAACTCAGCCAAATGAAGCGATATCTTAAAAAGTCATACCTTTTTATACTCTGGACACTTAGGAGAATTAATCGCAATCAAAATCTGAAATTCTCAAAATTGAACCCATTTTGTCAAATTTGGATGAAAGAGATATGTGGTCGACAGCTCAATATTTAAAATTCACAATTTTCCCCAACTTTGACTGATCATAACTCAGCCAAATGAAGCGATATCTTAAAAAGTCATACCTTTTTATACTCTGGACACTTAGGAGAATTAATCGCAATCAAAATCTGAAATTCTCAAAAATTGAACCCATTTTGTCAAATTTGGATGAAAGAGATATGTGGTCGACAGCTCAATATTTAAAATTCACAATTTTCCCCAACTTTGACTGATCATAACTCAGCCAAATGAAGCGATATCTTAAAAAGTCATACCTTTTTATACTCTGGACACTTAGGAGAATTAATCGCAATCAAAATCTGAAATTCTCAAAATTGAACCCATTTTGTCAAATTTGGATGAAAGAGATATGTGGTCGACAGCTCAATATTTAAAATTCACAATTTTCCCCAACTTTGACTGATCATAACTCAGCCAAATGAAGCGATATCTTAAAAAGTCATACCTTTTTATACTCTGGACACTTAGGAGAATTAATCGCAATCAAAATCTGAAATTCTCAAAATTGAACCCTTTTTTGTCAAATTTGGATGAAAGAGATATGTGGTCGACAGCTCAATATTTAAAATTGACAATTTTCCCCAACTTTGACTGATCATAACTCAGCCAAATGAAGCGATATCTTAAAAAATCATACCTTTTTATACTCTGGACACTTAGGAGAATTAATCGCAATCAAAATCTGAAATTCTCAAAATTGAACCCATTTTGTCAAATTTGGATGAAAGAGATATGTGGTCGACAGCTCAATATTTAAAATTCACAATTTTCCCCAACTTTGACTGATCATAACTCAGCCAAATGAAGCGATATCTTAAAAAGTCATACCTTTTTATACTCTGGACACTTAGGAGAATTAATCGCAATCAAAATCTGAAATTCTCAAAAATTTGAACCCATTTTGTCAAATTTGGATGAAAGAGATATGTGGTCGACAGCTCAATATTTAAAATTCACAATTTTTCCCCAACTTTGACTGATCATAACTCAGCCAAATGAAGCGATATCTTAAAAAGTCATACCTTTTTATACTCTGGACACTTAGGAGAATTAATCGCAATCAAAATCTGAAATTCTCAAAATTGAACCCATTTTGTCAAATTTGGATGAAAGAGATATGTGGTCGACAGCTCAATATTTAAAATTCACAATTTTCCCCAACTTTGACTGATCATAACTCAGCCAAATGAAGCGATATCTTAAAAAGTCATACCTTTTTTATACTCTGGACACTTAGGAGAATTAATCGCAATCAAAATCTGAAATTCTCAAAATTGAACCCATTTTGTCAAATTTGGATGAAAGAGATATGTGGTCGACAGCTCAATATTTAAAATTCACAATTTTCCCCAACTTTGACTGATCATAACTCAGCCAAATGAAGCGATATCTTAAAAAGTCATACCTTTTTTATACTCTGGACACTTAGGAGAATTAATCGCAATCAAAATCTGAAATTCTCAAAATTGAACCCATTTTGTCAAATTTGGATGAAAGAGATATGTGGTCGACAGCTCAATATTTAAAATTCACAATTTTTCCCCAACTTTGACTGATCATAACTCAGCCAAATGAAGCGATATCTTAAAAAGTCATACCTTTTTTATACTCTGGACACTTAGGAGAATTAATCGCAATCAAAATCTGAAATTCTCAAAAATTGAACCCATTTTGTCAAATTTGGATGAAAGAGATATGTGGTCGACAGCTCAATATTTAAAATTCACAATTTTCCCCAACTTTGACTGATCATAACTCAGCCAAATGAAGCGATATCTTAAAAAGTCATACCTTTTTTATACTCTGGACACTTAGGAGAATTAATCGCAATCAAAATCTGAAATTCTCAAAATTGAACCCATTTTGTCAAATTTGGATGAAAGAGATATGTGGTCGACAGCTCAATATTTAAAATTCACAATTTTCCCCAACTTTGACTGATCATAACTCAGCCAAATGAAGCGATATCTTAAAAAGTCATACCTTTTTTATACTCTGGACACTTAGGAGAATTAATCGCAATCAAAATCTGAAATTCTCAAAAATTGAACCCATTTTGTCAAATTTGGATGAAAGAGATATGTGGTCGACAGCTCAATATTTAAAATTCACAATTTTCCCCAACTTTGACTGATCATAACTCAGCCAAATGAAGCGATATCTTAAAAAGTCATACCTTTTTTATACTCTGGACACTTAGGAGAATTAATCGCAATCAAAATCTGAAATTCTCAAAAATTGAACCCATTTTGTCAAATTTGGATGAAAGAGATATGTGGTCGACAGCTCAATATTTAAAATTCACAATTTTCCCCAACTTTGACTGATCATAACTCAGCCAAATGAAGCGATATCTTAAAAAGTCATACCTTTTTTATACTCTGGACACTTAGGAGAATTAATCGCAATCAAAATCTGAAATTCTCAAAATTGAACCCATTTTGTCAAATTTGGATGAAAGAGATATGTGGTCGACAGCTCAATATTTAAAATTCACAATTTTTCCCCAACTTTGACTGATCATAACTCAGCCAAATGAAGCGATATCTTAAAAAGTCATACCTTTTTTATACTCTGGACACTTAGGAGAATTAATCGCAATCAAAATCTGAAATTCTCAAAATTGAACCCATTTTGTCAAATTTGGATGAAAGAGATATGTGGTCGACAGCTCAATATTTAAAATTCACAATTTTCCCCAACTTTGACTGATCATAACTCAGCCAAATGAAGCGATATCTTAAAAAGTCATACCTTTTTTATACTCTGGACACTTAGGAGAATTAATCGCAATCAAAATCTGAAATTCTCAAAATTGAACCCATTTTGTCAAATTTGGATGAAAGAGATATGTGGTCGACAGCTCAATATTTAAAATTCACAATTTTCCCCAACTTTGACTGATCATAACTCAGCCAAATGAAGCGATATCTTAAAAAGTCATACCTTTTTATACTCTGGACACTTAGGAGAATTAATCGCAATCAAAATCTGAAATTCTCAAAATTGAACCCATTTTGTCAAATTTGGATGAAAGAGATATGTGGTCGACAGCTCAATATTTAAAATTCACAATTTTCCCCAACTTTGACTGATCATAACTCAGCCAAATGAAGCGATATCTTAAAAAGTCATACCTTTTTTATACTCTGGACACTTAGGAGAATTAATCGCAATCAAAATCTGAAATTCTCAAAAATTGAACCCATTTTGTCAAATTTGGATGAAAGAGATATGTGGTCGACAGCTCAATATTTAAAATTCACAATTTTCCCCAACTTTGACTGATCATAACTCAGCCAAATGAAGCGATATCTTAAAAAGTCATACCTTTTTATACTCTGGACACTTAGGAGAATTAATCGCAATCAAAATCTGAAATTCTCAAAATTGAACCCATTTTGTCAAATTTGGATGAAAGAGATATGTGGTCGACAGCTCAATATTTAAAATTCACAATTTTTCCCCAACTTTGACTGATCATAACTCAGCCAAATGAAGCGATATCTTAAAAAGTCATACCTTTTTTATACTCTGGACACTTAGGAGAATTAATCGCAATCAAAATCTGAAATTCTCAAAAATTGAACCCATTTTGTCAAATTTGGATGAAAGAGATATGTGGTCGACAGCTCAATATTTAAAATTCACAATTTTCCCCAACTTTGACTGATCATAACTCAGCCAAATGAAGCGATATCTTAAAAAGTCATACCTTTTTATACTCTGGACACTTAGGAGAATTAATCGCAATCAAAATCTGAAATTCTCAAAATTGAACCCATTTTGTCAAATTTGGATGAAAGAGATATGTGGTCGACAGCTCAATATTTAAAATTCACAATTTTCCCCAACTTTGACTGATCATAACTCAGCCAAATGAAGCGATATCTTAAAAAGTCATACCTTTTTTATACTCTGGACACTTAGGAGAATTAATCGCAATCAAAATCTGAAATTCTCAAAATTGAACCCATTTTGTCAAATTTGGATGAAAGAGATATGTGGTCGACAGCTCAATATTTAAAATTCACAATTTTCCCCAACTTTGACTGATCATAACTCAGCCAAATGAAGCGATATCTTAAAAAGTCATACCTTTTTTATACTCTGGACACTTAGGAGAATTAATCGCAATCAAAATCTGAAATTCTCAAAAATTGAACCCATTTTGTCAAATTTGGATGAAAGAGATATGTGGTCGACAGCTCAATATTTAAAATTCACAATTTTCCCCAACTTTGACTGATCATAACTCAGCCAAATGAAGCGATATCTTAAAAAGTCATACCTTTTTATACTCTGGACACTTAGGAGAATTAATCGCAATCAAAATCTGAAATTCTCAAAATTGAACCCATTTTGTCAAATTTGGATGAAAGAGATATGTGGTCGACAGCTCAATATTTAAAATTCACAATTTTCCCCAACTTTGACTGATCATAACTCAGCCAAATGAAGCGATATCTTAAAAAGTCATACCTTTTTATACTCTGGACACTTAGGAGAATTAATCGCAATCAAAATCTGAAATTCTCAAAATTGAACCCATTTTGTCAAATTTGGATGAAAGAGATATGTGGTCGACAGCTCAATATTTAAAATTCACAATTTTCCCCAACTTTGACTGATCATAACTCAGCCAAATGAAGCGATATCTTAAAAAGTCATACCTTTTTTATACTCTGGACACTTAGGAGAATTAATCGCAATCAAAATCTGAAATTCTCAAAAATTGAACCCATTTTGTCAAATTTGGATGAAAGAGATATGTGGTCGACAGCTCAATATTTAAAATTCACAATTTTCCCCAACTTTGACTGATCATAACTCAGCCAAATGAAGCGATATCTTAAAAAGTCATACCTTTTTTATACTCTGGACACTTAGGAGAATTAATCGCAATCAAAATCTGAAATTCTCAAAATTGAACCCATTTTGTCAAATTTGGATGAAAGAGATATGTGGTCGACAGCTCAATATTTAAAATTCACAATTTTTCCCCAACTTTGACTGATCATAACTCAGCCAAATGAAGCGATATCTTAAAAAGTCATACCTTTTTATACTCTGGACACTTAGGAGAATTAATCGCAATCAAAATCTGAAATTCTCAAAATTGAACCCATTTTGTCAAATTTGGATGAAAGAGATATGTGGTCGACAGCTCAATATTTAAAATTCACAATTTTCCCCAACTTTGACTGATCATAACTCAGCCAAATGAAGCGATATCTTAAAAAGTCATACCTTTTTTATACTCTGGACACTTAGGAGAATTAATCGCAATCAAAATCTGAAATTCTCAAAAATTGAACCCATTTTGTCAAATTTGGATGAAAGAGATATGTGGTCGACAGCTCAATATTTAAAATTCACAATTTTCCCCAACTTTGACTGATCATAACTCAGCCAAATGAAGCGATATCTTAAAAAGTCATACCTTTTTATACTCTGGACACTTAGGAGAATTAATCGCAATCAAAATCTGAAATTCTCAAAAATTGAACCCATTTTGTCAAATTTGGATGAAAGAGATATGTGGTCGACAGCTCAATATTTAAAATTCACAATTTTCCCCAACTTTGACTGATCATAACTCAGCCAAATGAAGCGATATCTTAAAAAGTCATACCTTTTTTATACTCTGGACACTTAGGAGAATTAATCGCAATCAAAATCTGAAATTCTCAAAAATTGAACCCATTTTGTCAAATTTGGATGAAAGAGATATGTGGTCGACAGCTCAATATTTAAAATTCACAATTTTCCCCAACTTTGACTGATCATAACTCAGCCAAATGAAGCGATATCTTAAAAAGTCATACCTTTTTATACTCTGGACACTTAGGAGAATTAATCGCAATCAAAATCTGAAATTCTCAAAATTGAACCCATTTTGTCAAATTTGGATGAAAAGAGATATGTGGTCGACAGCTCAATATTTAAAATTCACAATTTTCCCCAACTTTGACTGATCATAACTCAGCCAAATGAAGCGATATCTTAAAAAGTCATACCTTTTTATACTCTGGACACTTAGGAGAATTAATCGCAATCAAAATCTGAAATTCTCAAAATTGAACCCATTTTGTCAAATTTGGATGAAAGAGATATGTGGTCGACAGCTCAATATTTAAAATTCACAATTTTCCCCAACTTTGACTGATCATAACTCAGCCAAATGAAGCGATATCTTAAAAAGTCATACCTTTTTTATACTCTGGACACTTAGGAGAATTAATCGCAATCAAAATCTGAAATTCTCAAAATTGAACCCATTTTGTCAAATTTGGATGAAAGAGATATGTGGTCGACAGCTCAATATTTAAAATTCACAATTTTTCCCCAACTTTGACTGATCATAACTCAGCCAAATGAAGCGATATCTTAAAAAGTCATACCTTTTTTATACTCTGGACACTTAGGAGAATTAATCGCAATCAAAATCTGAAATTCTCAAAATTGAACCCATTTTGTCAAATTTGGATGAAAGAGATATGTGGTCGACAGCTCAATATTTAAAATTCACAATTTTCCCCAACTTTGACTGATCATAACTCAGCCAAATGAAGCGATATCTTAAAAAGTCATACCTTTTTTATACTCTGGACACTTAGGAGAATTAATCGCAATCAAAATCTGAAATTCTCAAAATTGAACCCATTTTGTCAAATTTGGATGAAAGAGATATGTGGTCGACAGCTCAATATTTAAAATTCACAATTTTCCCCAACTTTGACTGATCATAACTCAGCCAAATGAAGCGATATCTTAAAAAGTCATACCTTTTTTATACTCTGGACACTTAGGAGAATTAATCGCAATCAAAATCTGAAATTCTCAAAAATTGAACCCATTTTGTCAAATTTGGATGAAAGAGATATGTGGTCGACAGCTCAATATTTAAAATTCACAATTTTCCCCAACTTTGACTGATCATAACTCAGCCAAATGAAGCGATATCTTAAAAAGTCATACCTTTTTATACTCTGGACACTTAGGAGAATTAATCGCAATCAAAATCTGAAATTCTCAAAAATTGAACCCATTTTGTCAAATTTGGATGAAAGAGATATGTGGTCGACAGCTCAATATTTAAAATTCACAATTTTCCCCAACTTTGACTGATCATAACTCAGCCAAATGAAGCGATATCTTAAAAAGTCATACCTTTTTATACTCTGGACACTTAGGAGAATTAATCGCAATCAAAATCTGAAATTCTCAAAAATTGAACCCATTTTGTCAAATTTGGATGAAAGAGATATGTGGTCGACAGCTCAATATTTAAAATTCACAATTTTCCCCAACTTTGACTGATCATAACTCAGCCAAATGAAGCGATATCTTAAAAAGTCATACCTTTTTATACTCTGGACACTTAGGAGAATTAATCGCAATCAAAATCTGAAATTCTCAAAAATTGAACCCATTTTGTCAAATTTGGATGAAAGAGATATGTGGTCGACAGCTCAATATTTAAAATTCACAATTTTCCCCAACTTTGACTGATCATAACTCAGCCAAATGAAGCGATATCTTAAAAAGTCATACCTTTTTTATACTCTGGACACTTAGGAGAATTAATCGCAATCAAAATCTGAAATTCTCAAAATTGAACCCATTTTGTCAAATTTGGATGAAAGAGATATGTGGTCGACAGCTCAATATTTAAAATTCACAATTTTTCCCCAACTTTGACTGATCATAACTCAGCCAAATGAAGCGATATCTTAAAAAGTCATACCTTTTTTATACTCTGGACACTTAGGAGAATTAATCGCAATCAAAATCTGAAATTCTCAAAAATTGAACCCATTTTGTCAAATTTGGATGAAAGAGATATGTGGTCGACAGCTCAATATTTAAAATTCACAATTTTCCCCAACTTTGACTGATCATAACTCAGCCAAATGAAGCGATATCTTAAAAAGTCATACCTTTTTTATACTCTGGACACTTAGGAGAATTAATCGCAATCAAAATCTGAAATTCTCAAAAATTGAACCCATTTTGTCAAATTTGGATGAAAGAGATATGTGGTCGACAGCTCAATATTTAAAATTCACAATTTTCCCCAACTTTGACTGATCATAACTCAGCCAAATGAAGCGATATCTTAAAAAGTCATACCTTTTTTATACTCTGGACACTTAGGAGAATTAATCGCAATCAAAATCTGAAATTCTCAAAAATTGAACCCATTTTGTCAAATTTGGATGAAAGAGATATGTGGTCGACAGCTCAATATTTAAAATTCACAATTTTCCCCAACTTTGACTGATCATAACTCAGCCAAATGAAGCGATATCTTAAAAAGTCATACCTTTTTTATACTCTGGACACTTAGGAGAATTAATCGCAATCAAAATCTGAAATTCTCAAAAATTGAACCCATTTTGTCAAATTTGGATGAAAGAGATATGTGGTCGACAGCTCAATATTTAAAATTCACAATTTTCCCCAACTTTGACTGATCATAACTCAGCCAAATGAAGCGATATCTTAAAAAGTCATACCTTTTTTATACTCTGGACACTTAGGAGAATTAATCGCAATCAAAATCTGAAATTCTCAAAAATTGAACCCATTTTGTCAAATTTGGATGAAAGAGATATGTGGTCGACAGCTCAATATTTAAAATTCACAATTTTCCCCAACTTTGACTGATCATAACTCAGCCAAATGAAGCGATATCTTAAAAAGTCATACCTTTTTTATACTCTGGACACTTAGGAGAATTAATCGCAATCAAAATCTGAAATTCTCAAAATTTGAACCCATTTTGTCAAATTTGGATGAAAGAGATATGTGGTCGACAGCTCAATATTTAAAATTCACAATTTTCCCCAACTTTGACTGATCATAACTCAGCCAAATGAAGCGATATCTTAAAAAGTCATACCTTTTTTATACTCTGGACACTTAGGAGAATTAATCGCAATCAAAATCTGAAATTCTCAAAATTTAACCCATTTTTGTCAAATTTGGATGAAAGAGATATGTGGTCGACAGCTCAATATTTAAAATTCACAATTTTCCCCAACTTTGACTGATCATAACTCAGCCAAATGAAGCGATATCTTAAAAAGTCATACCTTTTTTATACTCTGGACACTTAGGAGAATTAATCGCAATCAAAATCTGAAATTCTCAAAATTGAACCCATTTTGTCAAATTTGGATGAAAGAGATATGTGGTCGACAGCTCAATATTTAAAATTCACAATTTTCCCCAACTTTGACTGATCATAACTCAGCCAAATGAAGCGATATCTTAAAAAGTCATACCTTTTTTATACTCTGGACACTTAGGAGAATTAATCGCAATCAAAATCTGAAATTCTCAAAATTGAACCCATTTTGTCAAATTTGGATGAAAGAGATATGTGGTCGACAGCTCAATATTTAAAATTCACAATTTTCCCCAACTTTGACTGATCATAACTCAGCCAAATGAAGCGATATCTTAAAAAGTCATACCTTTTTATACTCTGGACACTTAGGAGAATTAATCGCAATCAAAATCTGAAATTCTCAAAAATTGAACCCATTTTGTCAAATTTGGATGAAAGAGATATGTGGTCGACAGCTCAATATTTAAAATTCACAATTTTCCCCAACTTTGACTGATCATAACTCAGCCAAATGAAGCGATATCTTAAAAAGTCATACCTTTTTATACTCTGGACACTTAGGAGAATTAATCGCAATCAAAATCTGAAATTCTCAAAATTGAACCCATTTTGTCAAATTTGGATGAAAGAGATATGTGGTCGACAGCTCAATATTTAAAATTCACAATTTTCCCCAACTTTGACTGATCATAACTCAGCCAAATGAAGCGATATCTTAAAAAGTCATACCTTTTTTATACTCTGGACACTTAGGAGAATTAATCGCAATCAAAATCTGAAATTCTCAAAATTGAACCCATTTTGTCAAATTTGGATGAAAGAGATATGTGGTCGACAGCTCAATATTTAAAATTCACAATTTTCCCCAACTTTGACTGATCATAACTCAGCCAAATGAAGCGATATCTTAAAAAGTCATACCTTTTTTATACTCTGGACACTTAGGAGAATTAATCGCAATCAAAATCTGAAATTCTCAAAATTGAACCCATTTTGTCAAATTTGGATGAAAGAGATATGTGGTCGACAGCTCAATATTTAAAATTCACAATTTTCCCCAACTTTGACTGATCATAACTCAGCCAAATGAAGCGATATCTTAAAAAGTCATACCTTTTTATACTCTGGACACTTAGGAGAATTAATCGCAATCAAAATCTGAAATTCTCAAAATTGAACCCATTTTGTCAAATTTGGATGAAAGAGATATGTGGTCGACAGCTCAATATTTAAAATTCACAATTTTCCCCAACTTTGACTGATCATAACTCAGCCAAATGAAGCGATATCTTAAAAAGTCATACCTTTTTTATACTCTGGACACTTAGGAGAATTAATCGCAATCAAAATCTGAAATTCTCAAAATTGAACCCATTTTGTCAAATTTGGATGAAAGAGATATGTGGTCGACAGCTCAATATTTAAAATTCACAATTTTCCCCAACTTTGACTGATCATAACTCAGCCAAATGAAGCGATATCTTAAAAAGTCATACCTTTTTTATACTCTGGACACTTAGGAGAATTAATCGCAATCAAAATCTGAAATTCTCAAAATTGAACCCATTTTGTCAAATTTGGATGAAAGAGATATGTGGTCGACAGCTCAATATTTAAAATTCACAATTTTTCCCCAACTTTGACTGATCATAACTCAGCCAAATGAAGCGATATCTTAAAAAGTCATACCTTTTTATACTCTGGACACTTAGGAGAATTAATCGCAATCAAAATCTGAAATTCTCAAAATTTGAACCCATTTTGTCAAATTTGGATGAAAGAGATATGTGGTCGACAGCTCAATATTTAAAATTCACAATTTTTCCCCAACTTTGACTGATCATAACTCAGCCAAATGAAGCGATATCTTAAAAAGTCATACCTTTTTATACTCTGGACACTTAGGAGAATTAATCGCAATCAAAATCTGAAATTCTCAAAATTGAACCCATTTTGTCAAATTTGGATGAAAGAGATATGTGGTCGACAGCTCAATATTTAAAATTCACAATTTTCCCCAACTTTGACTGATCATAACTCAGCCAAATGAAGCGATATCTTAAAAAGTCATACCTTTTTTATACTCTGGACACTTAGGAGAATTAATCGCAATCAAAATCTGAAATTCTCAAAATTGAACCCATTTTGTCAAATTTGGATGAAAGAGATATGTGGTCGACAGCTCAATATTTAAAATTCACAATTTTCCCCAACTTTGACTGATCATAACTCAGCCAAATGAAGCGATATCTTAAAAAGTCATACCTTTTTATACTCTGGACACTTAGGAGAATTAATCGCAATCAAAATCTGAAATTCTCAAAAATTGAACCCATTTTGTCAAATTTGGATGAAAGAGATATGTGGTCGACAGCTCAATATTTAAAATTCACAATTTTTCCCCAACTTTGACTGATCATAACTCAGCCAAATGAAGCGATATCTTAAAAAAGTCATACCTTTTTATACTCTGGACACTTAGGAGAATTAATCGCAATCAAAATCTGAAATTCTCAAAATTGAACCCATTTTGTCAAATTTGGATGAAAGAGATATGTGGTCGACAGCTCAATATTTAAAATTCACAATTTTCCCCAACTTTGACTGATCATAACTCAGCCAAATGAAGCGATATCTTAAAAAAGTCATACCTTTTTTATACTCTGGACACTTAGGAGAATTAATCGCAATCAAAATCTGAAATTCTCAAAATTGAACCCATTTTGTCAAATTTGGATGAAAGAGATATGTGGTCGACAGCTCAATATTTAAAATTCACAATTTTTCCCCAACTTTGACTGATCATAACTCAGCCAAATGAAGCGATATCTTAAAAAGTCATACCTTTTTATACTCTGGACACTTAGGAGAATTAATCGCAATCAAAATCTGAAATTCTCAAAATTGAACCCATTTTGTCAAATTTGGATGAAAGAGATATGTGGTCGACAGCTCAATATTTAAAATTCACAATTTTTCCCCAACTTTGACTGATCATAACTCAGCCAAATGAAGCGATATCTTAAAAAGTCATACCTTTTTTATACTCTGGACACTTAGGAGAATTAATCGCAATCAAAATCTGAAATTCTCAAAATTGAACCCATTTTGTCAAATTTGGATGAAAGAGATATGTGGTCGACAGCTCAATATTTAAAATTCACAATTTTTCCCCAACTTTGACTGATCATAACTCAGCCAAATGAAGCGATATCTTAAAAAGTCATACCTTTTTATACTCTGGACACTTAGGAGAATTAATCGCAATCAAAATCTGAAATTCTCAAAATTGAACCCATTTTGTCAAATTTGGATGAAAGAGATATGTGGTCGACAGCTCAATATTTAAAATTCACAATTTTCCCCAACTTTGACTGATCATAACTCAGCCAAATGAAGCGATATCTTAAAAAGTCATACCTTTTTTATACTCTGGACACTTAGGAGAATTAATCGCAATCAAAATCTGAAATTCTCAAAATTGAACCCATTTTGTCAAATTTGGATGAAAGAGATATGTGGTCGACAGCTCAATATTTAAAATTCACAATTTTTCCCCAACTTTGACTGATCATAACTCAGCCAAATGAAGCGATATCTTAAAAAGTCATACCTTTTTTATACTCTGGACACTTAGGAGAATTAATCGCAATCAAAATCTGAAATTCTCAAAATTGAACCCATTTTGTCAAATTTGGATGAAAGAGATATGTGGTCGACAGCTCAATATTTAAAATTCACAATTTTTCCCCAACTTTGACTGATCATAACTCAGCCAAATGAAGCGATATCTTAAAAAGTCATACCTTTTTATACTCTGGACACTTAGGAGAATTAATCGCAATCAAAATCTGAAATTCTCAAAATTGAACCCATTTTGTCAAATTTGGATGAAAGAGATATGTGGTCGACAGCTCAATATTTAAAATTCACAATTTTCCCCAACTTTGACTGATCATAACTCAGCCAAATGAAGCGATATCTTAAAAAAGTCATACCTTTTTTATACTCTGGACACTTAGGAGAATTAATCGCAATCAAAATCTGAAATTCTCAAAATTGAACCCATTTTGTCAAATTTGGATGAAAGAGATATGTGGTCGACAGCTCAATATTTAAAATTCACAATTTTCCCCAACTTTGACTGATCATAACTCAGCCAAATGAAGCGATATCTTAAAAAGTCATACCTTTTTATACTCTGGACACTTAGGAGAATTAATCGCAATCAAAATCTGAAATTCTCAAAATTGAACCCATTTTGTCAAATTTGGATGAAAGAGATATGTGGTCGACAGCTCAATATTTAAAATTCACAATTTTCCCCAACTTTGACTGATCATAACTCAGCCAAATGAAGCGATATCTTAAAAAGTCATACCTTTTTATACTCTGGACACTTAGGAGAATTAATCGCAATCAAAATCTGAAATTCTCAAAATTGAACCCATTTTGTCAAATTTGGATGAAAGAGATATGTGGTCGACAGCTCAATATTTAAAATTCACAATTTTCCCCAACTTTGACTGATCATAACTCAGCCAAATGAAGCGATATCTTAAAAAGTCATACCTTTTTTATACTCTGGACACTTAGGAGAATTAATCGCAATCAAAATCTGAAATTCTCAAAATTGAACCCATTTTGTCAAATTTGGATGAAAGAGATATGTGGTCGACAGCTCAATATTTAAAATTCACAATTTTTCCCCAACTTTGACTGATCATAACTCAGCCAAATGAAGCGATATCTTAAAAAGTCATACCTTTTTATACTCTGGACACTTAGGAGAATTAATCGCAATCAAAATCTGAAATTCTCAAAAATTGAACCCATTTTGTCAAATTTGGATGAAAGAGATATGTGGTCGACAGCTCAATATTTAAAATTCACAATTTTCCCCAACTTTGACTGATCATAACTCAGCCAAATGAAGCGATATCTTAAAAAGTCATACCTTTTTATACTCTGGACACTTAGGAGAATTAATCGCAATCAAAATCTGAAATTCTCAAAATTGAACCCATTTTGTCAAATTTGGATGAAAGAGATATGTGGTCGGCAGCTCAATATTTAAAATTCACAATTTTCCCCAACTTTGACTGATCATAACTCAGCCAAATGAAGCGATATCTTAAAAAGTCATACCTTTTTATACTCTGGACACTTAGGAGAATTAATCGCAATCAAAATCTGAAATTCTCAAAATTGAACCCATTTTGTCAAATTTGGATGAAAGAGATATGTGGTCGACAGCTCAATATTTAAAATTCACAATTTTCCCCAACTTTGACTGATCATAACTCAGCCAAAATGAAGCGATATCTTTAAAAGTCATACCTTTTTATACTCTGGACACTTAGGAGAATTAATCGCAATCAAAATCTGAAATTCTCAAAAATTTAACCCATTTTGTCAAATTTGGATGAAAGAGATATGTGGTCGACAGCTCAATATTTAAAATTCACAATTTTCCCCAACTTTGACTGATCATAACTCAGCCAAATGAAGCGATATCTTAAAAAGTCATACCCTTTTTATACTCTGGACACTTAGGAGAATTAATCGCAATCAAAATCTGAAATTCTCAAAATTGAACCCCATTTTGTCAAATTTGGATGAAAGAGATATGTGGTCGACAGCTCAATATTTAAAATTCACAATTTTCCCCAACTTTGACTGATCATAACTCAGCCAAATGAAGCTGATATCTTTAAAAAGTCATACCTTTTTATACTCTGGACACTTAGGAGAATTAATCGCAATCAAAATCTGAGAATTCTCAAAATTTAACCCCATTTTGTCAAATTTGGATGAAAGAGATATGTGGTCGACAGCTCAATTATTTAAAATTCACAATTTTTCCCCAACTTTGACTGATCATAACTCAGCCAAATGAAGCGATATCTTAAAAAAGTCATACCTTTTTATACTCTGGACACTTAGGAGAATTAATCGTAATCAAAATCTTTGAAATTCTCAAAATTGAACCCATTTTTGTCAAATTTGGATGAAAGAGATATGTGGTCGGCAGCTCAATATTTAAAATTCACAATTTTCCCCCAACTTTGACTGATCATAACTCAGCCAAATGAAGCGATATCTTAAAAAAGTCATACCTTTTTTATACTCTGGACACTTAGGAGAATTAATCGCAATCAAAATCTGAAATTTCTCAAAATTTAACCCATTTTGTCAAATTTGGATGAAAGAGATATGTGGTCGACAGCTCAATATTTAAAATTCACAAACTTTTCCCCAACTTTGACTGATCATAACTCAGCCAAATGAAGCGATATCTTAAAAAAGTCATACCCTTTTTATACTCTGGACACTTAGGAGAATTAATCGCGATCAAAATCTGAAATTCTCAAAAATTGAACCCCATTTTGTCAAATTTGGATGAAAGAGATATGTGGTCGACAGCTCAATATTTAAAATTCACAATTTTTCCCCCAACTTTGACTGATCATAACTCAGCCAAATGAAGCGATATCTTAAAAAGTCATACCTTTTTATACTCTGGACACTTAGGAGAATTAATCGCAATCAAAATCTGAAATTCTCAAAATTTAACCCATTTTGTCAAATTTGGATGAAAGAGATATGTGGTCGACAGCTCAATATTTAAAATTCACAATTTTCCCCAGCTTTGACTGATCATAACTCAGCCAAATGAAGCGATATCTTAAAAAGTCATACCTTTTTATACTCTGGACACTTAGGAGAATTAATCGCAGTCAAAATCTGAAATTCTCAAAATTTAACCCATTTTGTCAAATTTGGATAAAAGAGATATGTGGTCGACAGCTCATTATTTAAAATTCACAATTTTTCCCCAACTTTGACTGATCATAACTCAGCCAAATGAAGGCGATATCTTAAAAAAGTCATACCTTTTTATACTCTGGACACTTAGGAGAATTAATCGCAATCAAAATCTGAAATTCTCAAAATTTGAACCCATTTTGTCAAATTTGGATGAGAAGAGATATGTGGTCGACAGCTCAATATTTAAAATTCACAATTTTTCCCCCAACTTTGACTGATCATAACTCAGCCAAATGAAGCGATATCTTTAGAAAAGTCATACCTTTTTTATACTCTGGACACTTAGGAGAATTAATCGCAATCAAAATCTGAAATTCTCAAATTGAACCCATTTTGTCAAAATTTGGATGAAAGAGATATGTGGTCGACAGCTCAATATTTAAAATTCACAATTTTTCCCCAACTTTGACTGATCATAACTCAGCCAAATGAAGCGATATCTTAAAAAGTCATACCTTTTTATACTCTGGACACTTAGGAGAATTAATCGCAATCAAAATCTGAAATTCTCAAAATTTAACCCATTTTGTCAAATTTGGATGAAAGAGATATGTGGTCGACAGCTCAATATTTAAAATTCACAATTTTCCCCAACTTTGACTGATCATAACTCAGCCAAATGAAGCGATATCTTAAAAAGTCATACCTTTTTATACTCTGGACACTTAGGAGAATTAATCGCAATCAAAATCAGAAATTCTCAAAATTGAACCCATTTTGTCAAATTTGGATGAAAGAGATATGTGGTCGAGCAGCTCCAATATTTAAAATTCACAATTTTTCCCCAACTTTGACTGATCATAACTCAGCCAAATGAAGCGATATCTTAAAAAGTCATACCTTTTTATACTCTGGACACTTAGGATAATATTTAATATTTAAATTCACAATTTTCCCCAACTTTGACTGATCATAACTCAGCCAAATGAAGCGATATCTTAAAAAGTCATGGTTTTTATACTCTGGACACTTAGGAGAATTAATCGCAATCAAAATCTGAAATTCTCAAAAATTGAACCCATTTTGTCAAATTTGGATGAAAGAGATATGTGGTCGACAGCTCAATATTTAAAATTCACAATTTTCCCCCAACTTTGACTGATCATAACTCAGCCAAATGAAGCGATATCTTAAAAAGTCATACCTTTTTATACTCTGGACACTTAGGAGAATTAATCGCAATCAAAATCTGAAATTCTCAAAATTGAACCCATTTTGTCAAATTTGGATGAAAGAGATATGTGGTCGACAGCTCAATATTTAAAATTTACAATTTTTCCCAACTTTGACTGATCATAACTCAGCCAAATGAAGCGATATCTTAAAAAGTCATACCTTTTTATACTCTGGACACTTAGGAGAATTAATCGCAATCAAAATTTGAAATTCTCAAAATTTAACCCATTTTGTCAAATTTGGATGAAAGAGATATGTGGTCGACAGCTCAATATTTAAAATTTACAATTTTCCCCAACTTTGACTGATCATAACTCAGCCAAATGAAGCGATATCTTAAAAAGTCATACCTTTTTATACTCTGGACACTTAGGAGAATTAATCGCAATCAAAATCTGAAATTCTCAAAATTTAACCCATTTTGTCAAATTTGGATGAAAGAGATATGTGGTCGACAGCTCATTATTTAAAATTCACAATTTTCCCCAACTTTGACTGATCATAACTCAGCCAACTGAAGCGATATCTTAAAAAGTCAGACCTTTTTATACTCTGGACACTTAGGAGAATTAATCGCAATCAAAATCTGAAATTCTCAAAATTGAACCCATTTTGTCAAATTTGGATGAAAGAGATAGGTGGTCGACAGCTCAATATTTAAAATTCACAATTTTCCCCAACTTTGACTGATCATAACTCAGCCAAATGAAGCGATATCTTAAAAAGTCATACCTTTTTATACTCTGGACACTTAGGAGAATTCATCGGCAATCAAAATCTGAAATTCTCAAAATTTAACCCATTTTGTCAAATTTGGATGAAAAAGAGATATGTGGTCGACAGCTCAATATTTAAAATTCACAATTTTTCCCCAACTTTGACTGATCATAACTCAGCCAAATGAAGCGAATTATCTTAAGAAGTCATACCTTTTTTATACTCTGAACAATTTAGAGAATTAATCGCAATCAAAATCTGAAATTCTCAAAATTGAACCCATTTTGTCAAATTTGGATGAAAGAGATATGTGGTCGACAGCTCAATATTTAAAATTCACAATTTTCCCCAACTTTGACTGATCATAACTCAGCCAAATGAAGCGATATCTTAAAAAGTCATACCTTTTTATACTCTGGACACTTAGGAGAATTAATCGCAATCAAAATCTGAAATTCTCGCCAAAAATTTAACCCATTTTGTCAAATTTGGATGAAAGAGATATGTGGTCGACAGCTCAATATTTAAAATTCACAATTTTTCCCCAACTTTGACTGATCATAACTCAGCCAAATGAAGCGATATCTTAAAAAGTCATACCTTTTTATACTCTTGGACACTTAGGAGAATTAATCGCAATCAAAATCTGAAATTCTCAAAATTTGAACCCCATTTTGTCAAATTTGGATGTTGAGATATGTGGTCGACAGCTCAATATTTAAAATTCACAATTTTCCCCAACTTTGACTGATCATAACTCAGCCAAATGAAGCGATATCTTAAAAAGTCATACCTTTTTATACTCTGGACACTAGGAGAATTAATCGCAATCAAAATCTGAAATTCTCAAAATTTAACCCATTTTGTCAAATTTGGATGAAAGAGATATGTGGTCGACAGCTCAATATTTAAAATTCACAATTTTCCCCAACTTTGACTGATCATAACTCAGCCAAATGAAGCGATATCTTAAAAAGTCATACCTTTTTATACTCTGGACACTTAGGAGAATTAATCGCAATCAAAATCTGAAATTCTCAAAATTGAATCCATTTTGTCAAATTTGGATGAAAGAGACATGTGGTCGACAGCTCAATATTTAAAATTCACAATTTTCCCCAACTTTGACTGATCATAACTCAGCCAAATGAAGCGATATCTTAAAAAGTCATACCTTTTTATACTCTGGACACTTAGGAGAATTAACGCAATCAAAATCTGAAATTCTCAAAATTTAACCCATTTTTGTCAAATTTGGATGAAGCGATATCTTAAAAGCTTCCAGTACCTTTTTTTACTTGGACACACTTAGGAGAATTAATCGCAATCAAAATCTGAAATTCTCAAAATTTAACCCATTTTGTCAAATTTGGATGAAAGAGATATGTGGTCGACAGCTCAATATTTAAAATTCTCAATTTTCCCCAACTTTGACTGGATCATAACTCAGCCAAATGAAGTTTATTATCTTAAAAAAGCTTCATACCTTTTTATACTCTGGACACTTAGGAGAATTAATCGCAATCAAAATCTGAAATTCTCAAAATTGAACCCATTTTGTCAAATTGTGATGAAAGAGATAAAGTGGTCGACAGCTCAATATTTAAAATTCACAATTCTTTTCCAACTTAGAATTCTGGATCATAACTCAGCCAAATGAAGGGATATCTTGAAAAAGTCATACCTTTTTATACTCTGGACACTTAGGAGAATTAATCGCAATCAAAATCTGAAATTCTCAAAATTTAATCCATTTTGTCAAATTTGGATGAAAGAGATATGTGGTCGACAGCTCAACATTTAAAATTCACAATTTTTCATCCAACTTTGACTGATCATAACTCAGCCAAATGAAGCGATATCTTAAAAAAATCATACCTTTTTATACTCTTGGACACTTAGGAGAATTAATCGCAATCAAAATTCGAAATTCTCAAAATTTAACCCATTTTGTCAAATTTGGATGAAAAGAGATATGTGGTCGACAGCTCAATATTTAAAATTCACAATTTTCCCCCAACTTTGACTGATCATAACTCAGCCAAATGAAGCGATATCTTAAAAAGTCATACCTTTTTATACTCTGGACACTTAGGAGAATTAATCGGTAATCAAAATTTGAAATTCTCAAAATTGAACCCATTTTGTCAAATTTGGATGAAAGAGATATGTGGTCGACAGCTCAATATTTAAAATTCACAATTTTCCCCAACTTTGACTGATCATAACTCAGCCAAATGAAGCGATATCTTAAAAAGTCATACCTTTTTATACTCTGAACACTTAGGAGAATTAATCGCAATCAAAATCTGAAATTCTCAAAATTGAACCCATTTTGTCAAATTTGGATGAAAGAGATATGTGGTCGACAGCTCAATATTTAAAATTCACAATTTTTCACCCAACTCTTGACTGACTGGCAACTCAGCCAAATGAAGCGATATCTTAAAAAAGTCATACCTTTTTTATACTCTGGACACTTAGGAGAATTAATCGCACTCAAAATCTGAAATTCTCAAAATTGAACCCATTTTGTCAAATTTGGATGAAAGAGATATGTGGTCGACAGCTCAATATTTAAAATTCACAATTTTCCCCAACTTTGACTGATCATAACTCAGCCAAATGAAGCGATATCTTAAAAAGTCATACCTTTTTATACTCTGGACACTTAGGAGAATTAATCGCAATCAAAATCTGAAATTCTCAAAATTGAACCCATTTTGTCAAACTTGGATGAAAGAGATATGTGGTCGACAGCTCAATATTTAAAATTCACAATTTTCCCCAACTTTGACTGATCATAACTCAGCCAAATGAAGCGATATCTTAAAAAGTCATACCTTTTTATACTCTGGACACTTAGGAGAATTAATCGCAATCAAAATCTGAAATTCTCAAAAGTTGAACCCATTTTGTCAAATTTGGATTAAAAGAGATATGTGGTCGACAGCTCAATATTTAAAATTCACAATTTTCCCCAACTTTGACTGATCATAACTCAGCCAAATGAAGCGATATCTTAAAAAGTCATACCTTTTTATACTCTGGACACTTAGGAGAATTAATCGCAATCAAAATGTGAAATTCTCAAAATTTAACCCATTTTGTCAAATTTGGATGAAAGAGATATGTGGTCGACAGCTCAATATTTAAAATTCACAATTTTCCCCAACTTTGACTGATCATAACTCAAGCCAGCCAAGGAAGTGATATCTTGAAAAAGTCATACCTCTTTGCGCTCTGGACACTTAGGAGAATTAATCGCAATCAAAATCTGAAATTCTCAAAATTGAACCCATTTTGTCAAATTTGGATGAAAGAGATATGTGGTCGACAGCTCAATATTTAAAATTCACAATTTTCCCCAACTTTGACTGATCATAACTCGGCCAAATGAAGCGATATCTTAAAAAGTCATACCTTTTTATACTCTGGACACTTAGGAGAATTAATCGCAATCAAAATCCGAAATTCTCAAAATTTAACCCATTTTGTCAAATTTGGATGAAAGAGATATGTGGTCGACAGCTCAATATTTAAAAATTACAACTTTAAATCAACTTGACTGATCATAACTCAGCTAAATGAATCGATATCTTAAAAAATTCATGCTTTCTTATACTCTGGACACTTAGGAGAATTAATCGCAATCAAAATTCGAAATTCTCAAAATTGAACCCATTTTGTCTAAATTTGGATGAAAGAGATATGTGGTCGACAGCTCAATATTTAAAATTCACAATTTTTCCCCAACTTTGACTGATCATAACTCAGCCAAATGAAGCGATATCTTAAAAAAGTCATACCCTTTTTATACTCTGGACATTTAGGAGAATTAATTCGCAATCAAAAACTGGAAATTCTCAAAATTGAAACCCATTTTGTCAAATTTGGATGAAAGAGATATGTGGTTTGACAGCTCAATATTTAAAATTCAATAATTTTTTTCCCTCAACCTTGACTGATCATACCTCAGCCAAATGAATCGATATCTTAAAAAATCATGCCTTTTTATACTCTGGACACTTAGGAGAATTAATCGCAATCAAAATCTGAAATTCTCAAAATTTAACCCATTTTGTCAAATTTGGATGAAAGAGATATGTGGTCCATAGCTCAATATTTAAAATTCTTAAATTTCCCCAACTTTGACTGATCATAACTCAGCCAAATGAAGCGATATCTTAAAAAGTCATACCTTTTTATACTCCGGACACTTAGGAGAATTAATCGCAATCAAAATCTGAAATTCTCAAAATTTAACCCATTTTGTCAAATTATGATGTAAGAGATATGTGGCTCGACAGCTCAATATTTAAAATTAACCCTCTTTCCCCAACTTTGACTGATCATAACTCAGCCAAATGAAGCGATATCTTAAAAAGTCATACCTTTTTATGCTCAATACACCTAGGAGAATTAATCGCAATCAAAATCTGAAATTCTCAAAATTGGAACCCATTTTGTCAAATTTGATGAAAGAGATATGTGGTCGACAGCTCAATATTTAAAATTCACAATTTTCCCCCAACTTTGACTGATCATAACTCAGCCAAATGAAGCGATATCTTAAAAAAGTCATACCTTTTTATACTCTGGACACTTAGGAGAATTAATCGCAATCAAAAAATCTGAAATTCTCAAAATTTAACCCATTTGTCAAATTTGGATGAAAGAGATATGTGGTCGACAGCTCAATATTTAAAATTGGCCAATTTTCCCCCAACTTTGACTGATCATAACTCAGCCAAATTCAGCGATATCTTGAAAAAGTCATACTCTTTTTATATCCTTCACTATCCAGCATTTTGTCATAAGGCTTTTTCTCAATACTTGTCATTCATGTCACCTCTTGAGACGGAAACAGATACGTGGTCCATGTAGCTCAATATTTAAAATTCACAATTTTCCCCAACTTTGACTGATCATAACTCAGCCAAATGAAGCGATATCTTAAAAAAGTCATACCTTTTATACTCTTGGACATCAAGAGAATTAATCGCAATCAAAATCTGAAATTCTCAAAATTTAACCCATTTTGTCAAATTTGGATGAAAGAGATATGTGGTCGACAGCTCAATATTTAAAATTCACAATTTTCCCCAACTTTGACAGATCATAACTCAGCCAAATGAAGCGATATCTTAAAAAATTGACACCTTTTATACCCTGGACACTTAGGAGAATTAATCGCAATCAAAATCTGAAATTCTCAAAATTTAACCCATTTTGCCAAATTTGGATGAAAGAGATATGTGGTCGACAGCTCAACATTTAAAATTCACAATTTTCCCCAACTTTGACTGATCATAAATCCTCAGCCAAATGAAGCGATATCTTAAAAAGTCATACCTTTTATACTCTGGACACTTAGGAGAATTAATCTGCAATCAAAATCTGAAATTCTCAAAATTGAACCCATTTTTGTCAAATTTGGATGAAAGAGATATGTGGTCGACAGCTCTTTGATTTAAAATCACAATTTTCCCCAACTTTGACTGATCATAACTCAGCCAAATGAAGCGATATCTTAAAAGTCATACCTTTTTTATACTCTGGACATTTAGGAGAATTAATCGCAATCAAAATCCGAAATTCTCAAAATTGAACCCATTTTGTCAAATTTGGATGAAAGAGATATGTGGTCGACAGCTCAATATTTAAAATTCACAATTTTCCCCAACTTTGACTGATCATAACTCAGCCAAATGAATCGATATCTTAAAAAATCATGCCTTTTTATACTCTGGACACTTAGGAGAATTAATCGCAATCAAAATCTGAAATTCTCAAAATTGAACCCATTTTGTCAAATTTGGATGAAAGAGATATGTGGTCGACAAGCTCAATATTTAAAATTCACAATTTTCCCCAACTTTGACTGATCATAACTCAGCCAAATGAAGCGATATCTTAAAAAGTCATACCTTTTTATACTCTGGACACTTAGGGGAATTAATCGCAATCAAAATCTGAAATTCTCAAAATTTAACCCATTTTGTCAAATTTGGATGAAAGAGATATGTGGTCGACAGCTCAATATTTAAAATTCACAATTTTCCCCAACTTTGACTGATCATAACTCAGCCAAATGAAGCGATATCTTAAAAAAGTCATACCTTTTTATACTCTGGACACTTAGGAGAATTAATCGCAATCAAAATCTGAAATTCTCTTAAATTCCTTAACCCATTTTGTCAAATTTGGATGAAAGAAATATGTGGTCGACAGCTCAATATTTAATATCCACAATCCTCCCTCAACTTTGACTGATCATAACTCAGCCAAATGAAGCGATATCTTAAAAAAGTCATACCTTTTATACTCTGGACACTTAGGAGAATTAATCGCAATCAAAATCTGAAATTCTCAAAATTTAACCCATTTTGTCAAATTTGGATGAAAGAGATATGTGGTCGACAGCTCAATATTTAAAATTCACAATTTTCCCCAACTTTGACCGATCATAACTCAGCCAAATGAAGCGATATCTTAAAAAGTCATACCTTTTTATACTCTGGACACTTAGGAGAATTAATCGCAATCAAAATCTAAAATTCTCAAAATTTAACCCATTTTGTCAAATTTGGATGAAAGAGATATGTGGTCGACAGCTCAATATTTAATATTCACAATTTTCCCCAACTTTGACTGATCATAACTCAGCCATATGAAGCGATATCTTAAAAATTCATACCTTTTTATACTCTGGACACTTAGGAGAATTAATCGCAATCAAAATCTGAAATTCTCAAAATTTAACCCATTTTGTCAAATTTGGATGAAAGAGATATGTGGTCGACAGCTCAATATTTAAAATTCACCTGGGCCTCTTCCCCCAACTTTGACTGATCTATAACTCAGCCAAATGAAGCGATATCTTAAAAAGTCATACCTTTTATACTCTGGACACTTAGGAGAATTAATCGCAATCAAAATCTGAAATTCTCAAAATTTAACCCATTTTGTCAAATTTGGATGAAAGAGATATGTGGTCGACAGCCTCAATATTTAAAATTCACAATTTTCCCCAACTTTGACTGATCATAACTCAGCCAAATGAAGCGATATCTTAAAAAAGTCATACCTTTTATACTCTGGACACTTAGTAGAATTAATCGCAATCAAAATCTGAAATTCTCAAAATTTAACCCATTTTGTCAAATTTGGATGAAAGAGATATGTGGTCGACAGCTCAATATTTAAAATTCACAATAATTCTTTCCCCAACTTTTGACTGATCATAACTCAGCCAAATGAAGCGATATCTTAAAAAAGTCATACCATCTTATACTCTGGACATTTAGGAGAATTAATCGCAATCAAAATCTCAAACTCAAAATTTAACCCATTTTGTCAAATTTTTGGATGAAAGAGTATATGTGGTCGACAGCTCAATATTTAAAATTCAATAATTTTCCCCAACTTTGACTGATCATAACTCAGCCAAATGAAGCGATATCTTAAAAAGTCATACCTTTTTATACTCTGGACACTTAGGAGAATTAATCGCAATCAAAATCTGAAATTTTCAAAATTGAACCCATTTTGTCAAATTTGGATGAAAGAGATATGTGGTCGACAGCTCAATATTTAAAAATTCAATAATTCTTTTCCCCAACTTTGACTGATCATAACTCAGCCAAATGAAGCGATATCTTAAAAAAAAGTCATACCTTTTTATACTCTGGACATTTAGTGAATTACCTGCAATCAAAATCTAAAATTCTCAAAAATTTAACCCATTTTGTCAAATTTGGATGAAAGAGATATGTGGTCGACAGCTCAATATTTAAAATTAATAATTCTTTCCCCAACTTTGACTGATCATAACTCAGCCAAATGAAGCGATATCTTAAAAAGTCATACCTTTTTATACTCTGGACACTTAGGAGAATTAATCGCAATCAAAATCTGAAATTCTCAAAATTGAACCCATTTTGTCAAATTTGGATGAAAGAGATATGTGATCGACAGCTCAATATTTAAAGTTCACAATTTTCCCCAACTTTGACTGATCATAACTCAGCCAAATAAAGCGATATCTTAAAAAGTCATACCTTTTTATACTCTGGACACTTAGGAGAATTAATCGCAATCAAAATCTGAAATTCTCAAAATTTAACCCATTTTGTCAAATTTGGATGAAAGAGATATGTGGTCGACAGCTCAATATTTAAAATTCACAATTTTCCCCAACTTTGACTGATCATAACTCAGCCAAATGAACCGATATCTTAAAAAATCATACCTTTTTATACTCTGGACACTTAGGAGAATTAATCGCAATCAAAATCTGAAATTCTCAAAATTCTAACCCATTTTGTCAAATTTGGATGAAGAGATATGTGGTCGACAGCTCAATATTTAAAATTCACAATAATTTTCCCCTAACTTTGACTGATCATAACTCACAAATGAAGCGATATCTTAAAAAAGTCATACCTTTTTATACTCTGGACACTTAGGAGAATTAATCGCAATCAAAATCTGAAATTCTCAAAATTTAACCCATTTTGTCAAATTTGGATGAATAGATATGTGGTCGACAGCTCAATGGCTTAAAATTCAATAATTTTTCCCCTCAACTTTGACTGATCATAACTCAGCCAAATGAAGTTTATTATCTTAAAAAAGTCATACCTTATACTCTGGACACTTAGGAGAATTAATCGCAATCAAAATCTGAAATTCTCAAAATTTTAACCCATTTTGTCAATTTGAATGATAGTTATATGTGGTCGACAGCTCAATATTTAAAATTCATAATTTTCCCCCAAACTTTGACTGATCATCAACCCAGCCAAATGAAGCGATATCTTAAAAAGTCTTACCCTTTTTATACTCTGAACAATTAGGAGAATTAATCGCAATCAAAATCAGAAATTCTCAAAATTTGAACCCATTTTGTCAAATTTATATGCTAGAGATAAGTGTGTCTGACAGCTCAATATTTAAAATTCACAATTTTCCCCAACTTTGACTGATCATAACTCAGCCAAATGAAGCGATATCTTAAATAGTCATACCTTTTTATACTCTGGACACTTAGGAGAATTAATCGCAATCAAAATCTGAAATTCTCAAAATTGAACCCATTTTGTCAAATTTGGATGAAAGAGATATGTGTTCGACAGCTCAATATTTAAAATTCACAATTTTCCCCAACTTTGACTGATCATAACTCAGCCAAATGAAGCGATATCTTAAAAAGTCATACCTTTTTATACTCTGGACACTTAGGAGAATTAATCGCAATCAAAATCTGAAATTCTCAAAATTTAACCCATTTTGTCAAATTTGGATGAAAGAGATATGTGGTCGACAGCTCAATATTTAAAATTCTCATTTTTTTCCCAACTTTGACTGATCATAACTCAGCCAAATGAAGCGATATCTTAAAAAGTCATACCTTTTTATACTCTGGACACTTAGGAGAATTAATCGCAATCAAAATCTGAAATTCTCAAAATTGAACCCATTTTGTCAAATTTGGATGAAAGAGATATGTGGTCGACAGCTCAATATTTAAAATTCACAATTTTCCCCAACTTTGACTGATCATAACTCAGCCAAATGAAGCGATATCTTAAAAAGTCATACCTTTTTATACTCTGGACATTTAGGAGAATTAATCGCAATCAAAATCTGAAATTCTCAAAATTGAACCCATTTTGTCAAATTTGGATGAAAGAGATATGTGGTCGACAGCTCAATATTTAAAATTCACAATTTTCCCCAACTTTGACTGATCATAACTCAGCCAAATGAAGCGATATCTTAAAAAATCATACCTTTTTATACTCTGGACACTTAGGAGAATTAATCGCAATCAAAATCTGAAATTCTCAAAATTTAACCCATTTTGTCAAATTTGGATGAAAGAGATATGTGGTCGACAGCCCAATATTTAAAATTCACAATTTTCCCCAACTTTGACTGATCATAACTCAGCCAAATGAAGCGATATCTTAAAAAGTCATACCTTTTTATACTCTGGACACTCCTAGGAGAATTAATCGCAATCAAAATCTGAAATTCTCAAAAATTGAACCCATTTTGTCAAATTTGGATGAAAGAGATATGTGGTCGACAGCTCAATATTTAAAATTCACAATTTCCCCCAACTTTGACTGATCATAACTCAGCCAAATGAAGCGATATCTTAAAAAGTCATACCTTTTTATACTCTGGACACTTAGGAGAATTAATCGCAATCAAAATCTGAAATTCTCAAACTTGAACCCATTTTGTCAAATTTGGATGAAAGAGATATGTGGTCGACAGCTCAATATTTAAAATTCACAATTTTCCCCAACTTTGACTGATCATAACTCAGCCAAATGAAGCGATATCTTAAAAAGTCATACCTTTTTATGCTCTGGACACTTAGGAGAATTAATCGCAATCAAAATCTGAAATTCTCAAAATTGAACCCATTTTGTCAAATTTGGATGAAAGAGATATGTGGTCGACAGCTCAATATTTAAAATTCACTACTTCTCCCCCAACTTTGACTGATCATTCCTCCGCCAAATGAAGCGATATCTTAAAAAAGTCATACCTTTTATACTCTGGACACTTAGGAGAATTCATCTTTCACCCAAAATCTGAAATTCTCAAAATTTAACCCATTTTGTCAAATTTGGATGAAAGAGATATGTGGTCGATTGCAGCCCAATATTTAAAATTCACAATTTTTCCCCAACTTTGACTTCGATCATAACCTCAGCCAAATGTAGCGATATCTTAAAAAGTCATACCTTTTTATACTCTGGACACTTAGGAGAATTAATCGCAATCAAAATCTGAAATTCTCAAAATTGAACCCATTTTGTCAAATTTGGATGAAAGAGATATGTGGTCGACAGCTCAATATTTAAAATTCACAATTTTTTCCCCAACTTTGACTGATCATAACTCAGCCAAATGAAGCGATATCTTAAAAAGTCATACCTTTTTATACTCTGGACACTTAGGAGAATTAACGCAATCAAAATCTGAAATTCTCAAAATTGAACCCATTTTGTCAAATTTGGATGAAAGAGATATGTGGTCGACAGCTCAATATTTAAAATTCACAATTTTTCCCCAACTTTGACTGATCATAACTCAGCCAAATGAAGCGATATCTTAAAAAGTCATACCTTTTTATACTCTGGACACTTAGGAGAATTAATCGCAATCAAAATCTGAAATTCTCAAAATTTAACCCATTTTGTCAAATTTGGATGAAAGAGATATGTGGTCGACAGCTCAATATTTAAAATTCACAATTTTTCCCCAACTTTGACTGATCATAACTCAGCCAAATGAAGCGATATCTTAAAAAAGTCATACCTTTTTATACTCTGGACACTTAGGAGAATTAATCGCACAAAATCTGAAATTCTCAAAATTGAACCCATTTTGTCAAATTTGGATGAAAGAGATATGTGGTCGACAGCTCAATATTTAAAATTCAATAATTTTTCCCCAACTTTGACTGATCATAACTCAGCCAAATGAAGCGATATCTTAAAAAAGTCATACCTTTTTATACTCTGGACACTTAGGAGAATTAATCGCAATCAAAATCTGAAATTCTCAAAATTGAACCCATTTTGTCAAATTTGGATGAAAGAGATATGTGGTCGACAGCTCAATATTTAAAAATTCACAATTTTTTCCCCAACTTTGGACTGATCATAACTCAGCCAAATGAAGCGATATCTTAAAAAGTCATACCTTTTTATACTCTGGACACTTAGGAGAATTAATCGCAATCAAAATCTGAAATTCTCAAAATTTAACCCATTTTGTCAAATTTGGATGAAAGAGATATGTGGTCGACAGCTCAATATTTAAAATTCACAATTTTTCCCCACCTTTGACTGATCATAACTCAGCCAAATGAAGCGATATCTTAAAAAAGTCATACCTTTTTATACTCTGGACACTTAGGAGAATTAATCGCAATCAAAATCTGAAATTCTCAAAATTTAACCCATTTTGTCAAATTTGGATGAAAGAGATATGTGGTCGACAGCTCAATATTTAAAATTCACAATTTTTCCCCCAACTTTGACTGATCATAACTCAGCCAAATGAAGCGATATCTTAAAAAAGTCATACCCTTTTTATACTCTGGACACTTAGGAGAATTAATCGCAATCAAAATCTGAAATTCTCAAAATCGAACCCATTTTGTCAAATTTGGATGAAAGAGATATGTGGTCGACAGCTCAATATTTAAAATTCACAATTTTTCCCCAACTTTGACTGATCATAACTCAGCCAAATGAAGCGATATCTTAAAAAAGTCATACCTTTTTATACTCTGGACACTTAGGAGAATTAATCGCAATCAAAATCTGAAATTCTCAAAATTGAACCCATTTTGTCAAATTTGGATGAAAGAGATATGTGGTCGACAGCTCAATATTTAAAATTCACAATTTTCCCCAACTTTGACTGATCATAACTCAGCCAAATGAAGCGATATCTTAAAAAAGTCATACCCTTTTTATACTCTGGACACTTAGGAGAATTAATCGCAATCAAAATCTGAAATTCTCAAAATTTAACCCATTTTGTCAAATTTGGATGAAAGAGATATGTGGTCGACAGCTCAATATTTAAAATTCATAATTTTCCCAACTTTGACTGATCATAACTCAGCCAAATGAAGCGATATCTTAAAAAATCATACCTTTTTATACTCTGGACACTTAGGAGAATTAATCGCAATCAAAATCTGAAATTCTCAAAATTGAACCCATTTTGTCAAATTTGGATGAAAGAGATATGTGGTCGACAGCTCAATATTTAAAATTCACAACTTTTCCCCAACTTTGACTGATCATAACTCAGCCAAATGAAGCGATATCTTAAAAAAGTCATACCTTTTTTATACTCTGGACACTTAGGAGAATTAATCGCAATCAAAATCTGAAATTCTCAAAATTGAACCCATTTTGTCAAATTTGGATGAAAGAGATATGTGGTCGACAGCTCAATATTTAAAATTCACAATTTTTCCCCAACTTTGACTGATCATAACTCAGCCAAATGAAGCGATATCTTAAAAAGTCATACCTTTTTATACTCTGGACACTTAGGAGAATTAATCGCAATCAAAATCTGAAATTCTCAAAATTGAACCCATTTTGTCAAATTTGGATGAAAGAGATATGTGGTCGACAGCTCAATATTTAAAATTCACAATTTTTCCCCAACTTTGACTGATCATAACTCAGCCAAATGAAGCGATATCTTAAAAAGTCATACCTTTTTATACTCTGGACACTTAGGAGAATTAATCGCAATCAAAATTCGAAATTTTCAAAATTTAACCCATTTTGTCAAATTTGGATGAAAGAGATATGTGGTCGACAGCTCAATATTTAAAATTCACAATTTTTCCCCAACTTTGACTGATCATAACTCAGCCAAATGAAGCGATATCTTTAAAAAGTCATACCTTTTTATACTCTGGACACTTAGGAGAATTAATCGCAATCAAAATCTGAAATTCTCAAAATTTGAACCCATTTTGTCAAATTTGGATGAAAGAGATATGTGGTCGACAGCTCAATATTTAAAATTCACAATTTTTCCCCAACTTTGACTGATCATAACCTCGGCCAAATGAAGCGATATCTAAAAAAGTCATACCTTTTATATTCTGGACATTTAGGAGAATTAATCGCAATCAAAATCCGAAATTTTCAAAATTTAACCCATTTTGTCAAATTTGGATGAAAGAGATATGTGGTCGACAGCTCAATATTTAAAATTCACAATTTTCCCCAACTTAACTGATCATAACTCTCAGCCAAATGAAGCGATATCTTAAAAAGTCATACCTTTTATACTCTGGACACTTAGGAGAATTAATCGCAATCAAAATCTGAAATTCTCGTACTTTAACCCATTTTGTCAAATTTGGATGAAAGAGATATGTGGTCGACAGCTCAATATTTAAAATTCACAATTTTCCCCAACTTTGACTGATCATAACTCAGCCAAATGAAGCGATATCTTAAAAAGTCATACCTTTTTATACTCTGGACACTTAGGAGAATTAATCGCAATCAAAATCTGAAATTCTCAAAATTGAACCCATTTTGTCAAATTTGGATGCAAGAGATATGTGGTCGACAGCTCAATATTTAAAATTCACAATTTTCCCCAACTTTGACTGATCATAACTCAGCCAAATGAAGCGATATCTTAAATAGTCATACCTTTTTATACTCTGGACACTTAGGAGAATTAATCGCAATCAAAATCTAAAATTCTCAAAATTTAATCCATTTTGTCAAATTTGGATGAAAGAGATATGTGGTCGACAGCTCAATATTTTAAATTAATAAATTTTCCCCAACTTTGACTGATCATAACTCTCAGCCAAATGAAGTGATATCTTAAAAAAGTCATACCTTTTATACTCTGGACACTTAGGAGAATTAATCGCAATCAAAATCTGAAATTCTCAAAATTGGAACCCATTTTGTCAAATTTGGATGAAAGAGATATGTGGTCGACAGCTCAATATTTAAAAATTCACAATTTTTTTCCCAACTTTGACTGATCATAACTCAGCCAAATGAAGCGATATCTTAAAAAAGTCATACCTTTATATACTCTGGACACTTAGGAGAATTTCATCTACCGTAATCAAAATCTGAAAATTCGTAAAGGTGGAACCCATTTGTCAAATTTGATGAAAGAGATATGTGGTTTGACAGCTCAATATTTAAAATTCACAATAATTTTTTCCCCAACTTTGACTGATCATAACTCAGCCAAATGAAGGGATATCTTAAAAAGTCATACCTTTTTATACTCTGGACACTTAGGAGAATTAATCGCAATCAAAATCTGAAATTCTCAAAATTTAACCCATTTTGTCAAATTTGGATGAAAGAGATATGTGGTCGACAGCTCAATATTTAAAATTGACAATTTTCCTTCAACTTTAACTGATCATAACTCAGCCAAATGAAGCGGATATCTTTTAAAAGTCATACCTTTTATACTCTGGACACTTAGGGAGAATTAATTGCAATCAAAATTCGGAAATTCTCAAAATTGAACCCATTTGTCAAATTTGGATGCAAGAGATATGTGGTCGACAGCTCAATATTTAAAATTGGCCAATTTTTTCCCAACTTTGACTGATCATAACTCAGCCAAATGAAGCGATATCT
>JAEIGM010000643.1:0-15460 GCA_018903735.1 Drosophila cardini
TGCAAAAAAAAAACAAGTAAGAAAGGCTACAGTCGAGCGAGCCGACTGTAAAAGACCCCGTACTCCTTCTAGTGCGCGTTTTCCATACAAATCACCAATTTTCGACCGATTTGACCTATGGGAGCTATAGGCTATAGTTGTCCGATCCGGACCAAACTTGGTGAGGATAGTTATAATGGTACCATACACATAATGTGTTAGTTTGGTTGCAATCGATCAACTAAAACTTCATGTCTCCATACAAATCACCCATTTTCGACCGATTTGTCCTATAGGAGCTATAGGCTATAGTTGTCCGATCCGGACCAAACTTGATGAGGATAGTTACAAGTAAGAAAGGCTACAGTCGAGCGAGCCGACTGTAAAAGACCCCGTACTCCTTCTAGTGCGCGTTTTCCATACAAATCACCAATTTTCGACCGATTTGACCTATGGGAGCTATAGGCTATAGTTGTCCGATCCGGACCAAACTTGGTGAGGATAGTTATAATGGTACCATACACATAATGTGTTAGTTTGGTTGCAATCGCTCAACTAAAACTTCATGTCTCCATACAAATCACCCATTTTCGACCGATTTGTCCTATGGGAGCTATAAGCTATAGTTGTCCGATCCGGACCAAACTTGATGAGGATAGTTATAATGGTACCATACACATAATGCGTTAGTTTGGTTGCAATCGCTCAACTAATACTTCATGTCTCCATACAAATCACCCATTTTCGACCGATTTGTCCTATAGGAGCTATAGGCTTTAGTTGTCCGATCCGGACCAAACTTGGTGAGGATAGTTTTAATGGTACCATACACATAATATGTTAGTTTGGTTGCAATCGCTCAACTAAAACTTCATGTCTCCATACAAATCACCAATTTTCGGCCGATTTGTCCTATGGGAGCTATAGGCTATAGTTGCCCGATCCGGATCAAACTTGGTGAGGATAGTTATAGTGGTACCATACACATAATGTGTGAATTTAGTCCCTCTAACTCTTTTCGTTTTCAAGTTATGGTTATGTTAAAATTGTTTTTTACAATTTGCGGGGGCGGTAGGGGTCGTGGCAAAGATTTGAAATAAACTTGATCTGCTCGCGAAGCAGATGGACTTTCGTTCTAAATTTTGTGGCTCTAGCTCTTATAGTTTAGAAGATCCAGGTGTTCATACAGACGGACGGACGGACGGACGGACAGACGGACATGGCTATATCGACTCGGCTTGTGATGCTGATCAAGAATATATATACTTTATGGGGTCGGCCACGCCTCCTTCTGCCTGGGAATATCATATTTGGTGTGCAGGTTCCTAGAGACAGCATATATGTGGTGTCATTAAAATTTTTGGACTGCCACGCCCCGTTTTCCCACATGAATGAAAAAATTTTTAAACTTCAATGGCATTTTTAAGGCATTTGTACTTATCGCTTGTTATTGTAATTTGAAATTTGTTTTGAAGACAAAGTATCACAAACTATCCTGAAAGTTGGATACAAATCCAACAATAAACAGAAAAGCTAGACACGTAACAAAGTTTACAATTGCACGCACTGTCACTGCATGTGTGCAAGTGAGACAGAAGCATATAACCATGTGAGCAAACGTTTTCGCTGCTTGTGTACGATAAGATAAATCATATATCTATATTCAATACGATAGTAATTATAATTGAACGCGATAATTGGTCATTATGTCGATATCGTATTTGATTTCAGTTGTTGATAATATCGATATCGAACGCCATATGTGATTTTATGTGATATTTTAACAAATATCGATATCGGCATTTTCTTGACGACTTACATCCCTATTACAAATGGATGGTTTTGTTTCAAAGTGTTTTAGTGCAAATACTATGAGTACGGGGTCTTTAACAGTCGGCTAGCTCGACTGTAGCCTTTCTTACTTGTTTTTTTTTTAAAGAAAAATTGTTAGGGAAAACCTCTGATGTCACAGCAGCAACAATCCATCACTAACAGAAAGACCAATCAACCATTTTAAAAGACAAATAGAATTTGCAAAAAGTAACTCAAATAACGTTAACGTCACTAACTATTTTCATAAAACTATAATTTTAATAAATTATGTCGAAATGACCCACAATCATGCCAAAGAATTAATTAAAGAATACTTATGTTCAAAGAAAAGCGTTATATACTTCAGGAACGAATCCGACTTCCTAACTTTTCAGAATTCTTTCGTTGAAATAATTGGTCCTAATAATATTACAAAAGTAATGAGATCAAATAAAAAACTAACAGACCTCCAAACTTATGCCGAATTTAAAGAATACATTATTAACACACACCAAAAGCTATTACATCCAGGAATCGAGAAAATGACATAATTATTTAAAGAAAAGTATTATTATCCAGATTACCAGAATTTAATTCAAAACATTATTAACGAACGCAAAGTTTGTAACGTAGCAAAAACAGAACATAGAAACACTAAATTAGCTTTTGAATAAACTCCAGAAATCCATAATCCTAGCAAAAACAAGTAAGAAAGGTGACAGTCGAGCGAGCCGAATGTAAAAGACCCCGTACTCCTTCTAGTGCGCGTTTTTCCATACAAATCACCAATTTTCGATCGATTTGTCCTATGGGAGCTATAGGCTATAGTTGTCCGATCCGGACCAAACTTGGTGAGGATAGTTATAATGGTTCCATATATATAATGTGTTATTTTGGCTGCAATCGCTCAACTAAAACTTCATGTCTCCATACAAATCACCAATTTTCGACCGATTTGTCCTTTGGGAGCTATAGGCTATAGTTGTCCGATCCGGACCAAACATAGTGAAAATAGTTATATTGGTACCATATACATAATATGTTAGTTTGGTCTCAATCGCCCAACTAAAACTTCATGTCTCCATACAAATCACAAATTTTCGACCGATTTGTCTTATGGGAGCTATAGACTACAGTTGTCTGATCCGGATCAAACTTGGTGAGGATAGTTATAATGGTACCATACACATAATGTGTGAATTTGGTCTCTCTAGCTTTAATCGTTTTCAAGTTATGGTGTTGTGAAAAAAGTTTATTACAATTTGCGGGGGCGGTAAGGGGCGTGGCAAAGAGTTGAAATAAACTTGATCTGCTAGCGAAGCCGACGGACTTTCATACCAAATTTGGTGGCTCTTGCTCTTGTAGTTTAGAAGATCCAGGTGTTCATACAGACGGTCGGACAGACGGACGGACGGACAGACGGACATTACTATATCGTCTCAGCTGTTAATGCTGATCGAGAATATATATACTTTATGGGATCGGCCACGCCACCTTCTGCATGTTACGCACATTTCGCTTCAGACAAACTTAATAGACCCCTATACTCTTTTTTTTAAATACGGGGTCTAAATATGTCATTTATTTTTATATGGTAGACAACAAACAATTTCTATCTTGTATAGACTTATATTCCAAATACGCAACTTTAATAGAAGTAAATGGTCGAGATTGGTTAGAAGCCAAAAGAGCTCCCTTAAAAGTATTTAATGACATGGGAAAACCAATTGAAATAAAAGCAGATAAAGATTCAACATTTTAACCGAAATTATACATGACAGTTATTAAATACATAATAATAAAGCATTTACAGCAACTAGTAAAGATTTAGTAATGAACAAATGTATTACTGGAATATTAAACCAAGAAAATACAGAATGTAGATATTCAAATAAACATAAAAACTATGAAATTAAGTGTGTAGAACCAAATATTATGTTAACATGGAACTTACCTAAAACTGTATTATTTCAAAATTGTATTAATAGAGAAATAATTATTGAAGGAAATAATATGATAAAAGCCCTAAATTGTTCAATCCAATTAGATGAAAAATATTAATAACCAATACTATGTTAGATTACACGCAAATAATTTACATAAATAATAATGTAACTAAAGTAGAACCATTGTCATATGTCCAAACTAAAGAAATTATCTTACAGCAAACAAAATTGTATAACACGTTCCAAATTATTACTAAAACCGCTTTAATAATTATTTTAATCGCATTAATTATGTACATTATCTCTAAATATAACAAGAAAGAATGCTATAGTCGCCTCGCGACTTTAGGATACCCGTTACTCAGTTTAATTATATTATAAAAAATACGATATAATAATAATAATAGTATAATCGTTTAGGTAATCGGTCCCTTTTGATTTTAATTCACATGACTTGGGAAATACAGAAAGTTTTCATACAAATTAATATTTACAGCGTATTTTTGACCAATTGTCCCTAAGGAAGCTATACGATATAGTTGTCCAATTTGGATGAAACTTAGTCAATATGTTCATATTATTGACAGATATATTCTGCGTAAGTTTCACTCCGATTGCTTGGCCAACGCAAAATTTATTCATATAAATTCATATTTGGAGCGTATTTTTGACCGATTGTCCCTATGGGAGCTATATGATATAGTTCTCCGATTCGGATCAAACTTGGTCAGTATATGTATTCCCTAGACGTGTACTTTCTGTGTCAATTTGGTTTAGATAGCATTGCTAACAAAAAAGTTTTCTATACTAAAACATGCTATTTTTACCTTTGTATGCACATAGAATGCCCTAAAGTGGGCGTGTCAAAAAAAAAAGAAACTTGTACTGCTTGGGAATTTTATCTTTCGTTTGCGACCACTCGGGCCTTTCTAGCTCTTATAGTCTCTGAGATCCTTTTGTTCACACAGACGGACAGACGGACGGACGGACAGACGGACATGGCTATATCGACTCGGCTAGTCATGCTGACCAAGAATATATATACTTTATGGGGTCTGCCATGCCTCCTTCTCCCTGTTACATACATTCCAACGAATACAATCTACCCTTTTACTCTTCGAGTAACGGGTATAAAAATGAAACCGAAGAAATTGTAACAGACCCAACACTATACCCAAAATTATCCGCCTGAGGACAGGCTTATTTCTTAAGGATGGGGAAGTGACATATGTAGACACATATGTACCCATACATTACGCCTAGCACGCACTTTTCATTTTTATTACACATTCCTCTCCCACAGATTTAACACAAACATTATAAAATAATCAAATGGTGACAATAACAATTCTGGCTTCCCACGAACGCTATTCCCACCATTGGGGTTGAAACTGCTGACGTTGCACAAATCCTGGCCGACAGAATTCTCTTAAAGCTCAATCTCTTCAAGATCGAGATCCCACTTTATTTACATAAGAGCCAAAAGCTCCAAAAGTCTAAAGTCCAATCAATAAAAGCTCAAAGCCGAGGTTTGCTAAACGTCTTCAGAACATAGCATAAGTTAGTCTAGGTTTGTATCTGTACTCCGTAGTATCGTGTTGTGAAATAAAATTATATTTTTTTAAATAACCGATCTTCGAACTACGTTATTGGCGCAGCCGGTAGGATATCGGAAAAATATCCTTGTAGCAGTAATCGATCCTTTTCGATCCGCTAATAGAAATCCTTGTACGACCAAGTGACTTTCTAGGATTGAGCACGAGAATTTGCCGCAAAAGTGATTCGGTTCAGAACATTACAATTTTGTAAAAAACAACGCGTGTGTTTTAAAACTTAACAAACCAATTATCAATCGTGGCCCACAGTCAATGTGCGACCGCCTCTAAAACATAATTGCCATATTAAGAATATCGCGCAACACAACTTCCAATACACCAAACATTGTTCTGCTAATAAATAGATCCTTTGGACTATTTTGAACAACTGTACTTAAAGGACTTATTTCCGGGCTTTACACATCATTAATTTGATCCCTGTAAACAGTAAGCTCTTTACAATCCACCAAAAGAAAATCAAACTTGAAGTTACAACAAAAATAAATTTGTGTGAAAGAACAAATTTTTATTTTACAAAGAACAACTAAACAATACAAACAAAATAAAATATCATGACAACAACTACAGCAATGAAACTATCTGAGATGCACCTAAAACAAGCCTTAGGACAGATGCGTCAAGTGCCAATCTTTGACGCTCAACGCGAAGTACTTTACGAAAACAATTTTAATGAACGTACTAAACAAAGTTCTGAAAACTCAAAACCAAACAAAACTAATAATGACAATCGTGGAAAAGGAAATAATCAAAATTATTATCCAAGTCCCAACTATTCAAACAATACAAACCAAAGTAATAAACCAAAAGAAAATGCTGAAAATAATCAGGCATTATATAAAGAATTTAAACTAAACCTTGATCAAGCTAGATCACAAAACCCAATGAATTACCAAAATCAAAGCCAAAGATCCTCGAATCCTCCAGTCAAAAGACAGCGAGAAAGTACCAGTGGTCACTCTAAGATGGAAACTTTTCATCAAGGAGCCTCGGACCAAGAAGAAAAAATCCCTTCATCAGATAAGTATTGAATGGGCAACATTTTAACTGTGTAATTAACACAGGTTCGTCCATCAATCTAATTAAACATAACTTTCTAAATTTTACTATCAAACCTTGCCAATTAAATGTACAAACAATAAATGTACAAACAATAAAAAATTACGTATCTTTTGCACCTAGTAAGCTTTGTCCTACTATTCAAATATTTTATTTTCGCAACTTTTCCGACAATTATGATATTCTACTAGGTATAGAATATCTAGAATCCTGTGAAGCAAGAATTGACTATAAACAAAAACAAGTAAGAAAGGCTACAGTCGAGCGAGCCGACTGTAAAAGACCCCGTACTCATTCTAGTGCGCGTTTTACCATACAAATAAGTAATTTTCGAACAATTTGTCCTATTGGAGCTATAGGCTTTAGTTGCCCGATCCAGACCAAACTTGGTGAGGATAGTTATAATGCTACCATACACATAATGTGTTAGTTTGGTTGCAATCGCTCAACTAAAACTTCATGTCTCCATACAAATCACCCATTTTCGACCGATTTGTCCTATGGGAGCTATAGGCTATAGTTGTCCGATCCGGACCAAACTTGGTGAGGATAGTTATAATGGTTCCATACACATAATGTGTTAGTTTGGTTGGACTCGCTCAACTAAAACTTCATACCTCCATACAAATCACGAATTTTCGGCCGATTTGTACTATGGGAGCTATAGGTTATAGTTGTCCGATCCGAACCAAACTTGGTGAGGATAGTTACAATGGTACCATACACATAATGTGTTAGTTTGGTTGCACTCGCTCAACTAAAACTTCATACCTCCATACAAATCACGAATTTTCGGCCGATTTGTCCTATGTGAGCTATAGGCTATAGTTGGCCGATCCGGACCAAATTTAGTGAGGATAGTTAGATAGGTACCATACACAAAATGTGTGAATTTGGTCTCCCTAGCTCTACTCGTTTTCAAGTTATGGTGATGTGAAAAAAGTTTTTACAATTTGCGGGGGCGGTAAGGGGCGTGGCAAAGATTTGAAATAAACTTGATCTGCTCGCGAAGCAAACGGACTTTCATTCCAAATTTGGTGGCTCTAGCACTTGTAGTTTAAAAGATCTAGGTGATCATACAGACGGACGGACAGACGGACAGACAGACAGACGGACAGACGGACATCGCTATATCGTCTCGGCTGTTGATGCTGATCAAGAATATATATACTTTATGGGGTCGGAAAAGCCTCCTTCTGCCTGTTACGCACATTTCGCTTCAGACAAACTTAATAGACCCCTATACTCTTTTTTAGAGTACGGGGTCTAATACTGTACAACAATTTTACTGTGCTCATAAACTTCTGTACAACATATGGGTGAGTGAGTGAGTGATATCTCAATGAGAAGTCTACAGAATATTGTACAGCTTACGCTAACATTCATTTAAAATTGTACAGTTAAAACACTGTACTCATATTTTCAATGAATGATTCATTTGCCCTTTTGAATACATTCATGCATATGTCTACTACATATGTCACTCCCCCATCCTTAAGAAATGAGCCTGTCCTCAGGCTGATAATTTTGGTTATAGTGTTGGGTCTCTTACAATTTCTTCGGTTTCATTTTTGTTTTAATTTAGTTCAATATCATTTTCAATATTTGATTGTACGTTTGGGGTGGATTCTATTTGGTTCTTATAGTTAACAATAATTTTTATTGGAATATTTTTATATTTAAAGATAATGTACTGTTGTTAACTATAAGAATCAAAAAGAATCAACCTCAAACATACAATCAAATATTGAAAATGATATCGAACTAAATGAAAACAAAAATGAAACCGAAGAAATTGTAACAGACCCAACACTGTACCCAAAATTATCCGCCTGAGGACAGGCTCATTTCTTAAGGATGGGGAAGTGACATATGTAGACACATATGTACCCATACATTTCGCCTAGCACACACTTTTATTTTTATTACACATTCTTCTTCCACAGATTTAACACAAACATAAAATAATCAAATGGTGACAATAACAATTCTGTCTTCTCACGAACTTATCAAATATCATAAACAATTCGTCAAAAGCGCTATTCCCACCATTCGGGTTGAAACTGCTGACGACAGAATGCTCTTAAAGCTCAATCTCTTCAAGATCGAGATCCCCCTTTATTTACACCAATTTTCTTTTGGTTGATTGTAAAGAGCTTACTGTTTACAGGGATCAAATTAATGATGTGTAAAGCCCGGAAATAAGTCCTTTAAGTACAGTTGTTCAAAATAGTCCAAAGGATCTATTTATTAGCAGAACAATGTTTGGTGTATTGGAAGTTGTGTTGCGCGATATTCTTAATATGGCAATTATGTTTTAGAGGCGGTCGCACATTGACTGTGGGCCACGATTGATAATTGGTTTGTTAAGTTTTAAAAAACACGCGTTGATTCTTTTGCGGATATCAGAAAGTTTTTTACAAAATTGTAATGTTCTGAACCGAATCACTTTTGCGGCAAATTCTCGTGCTCAATCCTAGAAAGTCACTTGGTCGTACAAGGATTTCTATTAGCGGATCGAAAAGGATCGATTACTGCTACAAGGATATTTTTCCGATATCCTACCGGCTGCGCCAATAACGTAGTTCGAAGATCGGTTATTTAAAAAATATAATTTTATTTCACAACACGATACTACGGAGTACAGATACAAACCTAGACTAACTTATGCTATGTTCTGAAGACGTTTAGCAAACCTCGGCTTTGAGCTTTTATTGATTGGACTTTAGACTTTTGGAGCTTTTTGGCTCTTATGTAAATAAAGTGGGATCTCGATCTTGAAGAGATTGAGCTTTAAGAGAATTCTGTCGGCCAGGATTTGTGCAACGTCAGCAGTTTCAACCCCAATGGTGGGAATAGCGTTCGTGGGAAGCCAGAATTGTTATTGTCACCATTTGATTATTTTATAATGTTTGTGTTAAATCTGTGGGAGAGGAATGTGTAATAAAAATGAAAAGTGCGTGCTAGGAGTAATGTATGGGTACATATGTGTCTACATATGTCACTTCCCCATCCTTAAGAAATAAGCCTGTCCTCAGGCGGATAATTTTGGGTATAGTGTTGGGTCTGTTACAATTTCTTCGGTTTCATTTTTATACCCGTTACTCGAAGAGTAAAAGGGTAGATTGTATTCGTTGGAATGTATGTAACAGGGAGAAGGAGGCGTGGCCGACCCCATAAAGTATATATATTCTTGATCAGCATCACAAGCCGAGTCGATATAGCCATGTCCGTCTGTCCGTCTGTCTGTCCGTCTGTCAAACCGATTTCAGAGATGGTAAGAGCTACAAGTTTGAATTTGGTCACAATCGACTCGATATTAAGTCAGTCAATACAAGAATTTTTTTTTTTTCGATGCCACGCCCCGTTCGCCCACAATAAGCAAAAAACTAGACACACCTCGTAAAAAATTTATGTTTTGGGCGAATATCTCAGTAACTATGGCACATAGGAACACCAATTTTGGTATGTAGGTATCTTCAGACGGCATAAATGCATCGTTATAAAAAATGTTGGACTGCCACGCCCCCTTTTTAATAACTTTCAAACTTCGATGCCGATTTTAAGGCATATGTTCTTATCGTATAGTATTGTTATTTCACATTCGTTTGAAGACAAAGTATATCAAACTTTCCTGAAAGTTGCATATAAATCGGACTATAAACAAAAGAGCTAGACAAGTAACAAAGTTTATATTTTGACGCCATTTCACTGCATGTATGCAAGCGAGACAGAAACATACAAAGCGAACGTTTTCGCTGCTTTCTAGCGGCAGCGCTGCCCGCGAATGCTGGCTGTTCCAACCAATTGTGTATGTATTACATATACACACATACATATGTGCGTGCAGACTTATAATGTCAAATGTATATGTGTGTGCATACATACAAACAGATGTTTTTGTTTCAACGTGTTTTATTGCAAGTACTTTCAATTGATATACTTGGATACCGATTTTATTAAATGATCGGGAATAAATTGCAGAGAGTATTCCACGGTCGGGCGTGCTCGACTGTACTTTTTTTTCTTGTTTTAAAGCTATCTTGATGAAACTCGGTACAGATGTGTATTCTCTCTGCAGGCAGAACATTTGTTAAAATCAGCCGCATCGGATGACTATATCATATAGGTCCCATAGGGACAATCGGTTGAAAAAAAACTTTTTTCGAGCTATTTCAACCAAATTAAGCCTATATGCATTTAGTACCAAATCCCATGTGCAAACCAAATTTCATCCGAATCGGACCACTATATCATATAGCTGCCATAGGAACAATCGGTTGAAAATGATGAAAATGCCTAGTATGAAAATTTACAGTGTGGATTGAGCGATTTCAACCAAACTCACGCCATAAACATCTGCCATCATTCCCCAGCTGTTGACCAAATTTCATTCGGATCGAACCACTATATCATATAGCTGCCATAGGAACAATCAGTTTAAAGGCATGGTATGAAAATCTGTAAAGTCTATTAAGCGATTTCAGCTAAATTCACGCACTACTCCTTTGCTATTATTCCCTATATACTGACCAAATCTCATCTAAATCGGACTATTATATCATACAGCATCCATAGGAACCACTGGATACCTATGTATGTAGGTATGTAGTACCTAGTGGTCCTGGAGGGAATATTAAATTTAAGGCGTTCTAAAAGAGATGGGGAGCAGATATCACCAAATATTTATTTATGGAGGAAGATTACCCCAAGAACTCTTCTCCGATTAGTAAGGGATGGAAGATTCAGAAGCAAGAGTCTGTTAGTATAAGATGGAAGGCGAAGATTAGGGTCCCAATTAAGTCCACGAAGCGGGAAGAGTAAAAACTGCTTCTGCACTGACTCAATTAAAGCTTGACCATGAGCATGTTGAGGAGACCAGACACATGAACAATACTCAAGAATGGGACGGACTAGGGATGTGTAAAGAAGTTTGGTGACGAATGGATCAATAAATTCCTTAGACCTTAGCTTTATTAACTACAGTGGAAATATGATGTGTGAAACTTAATTTATTATCAAAAAGAACACCGAGGTCATCGACTGACAATATACGTTTTAAAGGTATATTGTCAATGTAATAGTTGGCTAAGTAAGGAGTCACCCTGTTAAACGTCATAAACAGGCATTTAGAAAAATTTAGGTTCAAGTGATTAGTTATGCACCAGTTGTGCATAGAATTTAAATCATCTTGAAGAAGCGTATGGTCTGGGGGATCCTTATAAGACATTAATAATTTCACGTCATCGGCATACATAAGTATACGACAATGGGCTAGTGAAGAAGGAAGGTCATTTATAAAGAGATTAAAAAATAGGGGCCTAGGTGACTACCCTGGGGAACTCCAGAAGTAACGAAGACATTGTCCGATTTGTATGCAACTTTCAGAATAGTTTGTGACACTCTGTCTCCAAACAAATTTCAAATTACAATACCGTACGATAAGTGCAAATGCCTTAAAAATAGCATTGAAGTTAGAAAATTATTTCATTCGTTTGGGAAAACGGGGCGTGGCAATCCAAAAATTTTAATGACGATGCGTTTATGCTGTCTCTAGCAACCTGTGTACCAAAAATGATACTCGTAAGTGCTATAGTTACTGAGATATTCGCTTAAAACATCAATTTTTTCGTAGGTGACCATAGATTTTTACAATTTGCGTGGGCGGTAAGAGGCGTGGCAAAAAACTATTTTCACATCACCATAACTTGAAAACTATTAGAGCTAGAGAGACCAAATTCACACATTATGTGTATGGTACCATTGTTACTATCCTCACCAAGTTTGAACCGGATAGGACAACTATAGCCTATAGCTCCAATAGGACAAATCGGTCAAAAATAAAAAATTTGTATGAAGACATGTAATGTTAGTTGGCCGATCGCAATCAAACTCACGCAGGATGTTTGTATAATTATTAAAAGTATCCTCACCAAATTTGGTCCAAATCGGACAACAACAACATATAAAACAAATTAATCAAAAATGCTGAATTTTATGAATAAATTGTTTGTTTACACTTGCTTGCAATAAAAGATTTAACTCTACGTTTAGCTACTGCAACTTCAATAAGGAGCGTGGTCTAGGTAGTAGAGATGCGTGTTGGTTAGACCGGGGTGTCCCGGGTTCGAATCCAGTCAGTGACAAATGTTATTTGTTTACTTTTTAAATTTTAATTATTTACATAAACTTCAATGCGGAGTGTGGTCTAAGTAGTAAAGATGCCTGATCTAATTCTTCGCACTTGTATGTGAACACGGGACCATGGGTTCGAGTGCCGTCAGGGACATTTTATTAATTTTTGTTAAATAACAAAAAAATGTTACATGTAAATGCAGATAATCGAGCACTTTCAAGAGAGTGGCGTGGTGCAGCTGTTAGGGCTCTGACGCGTGTGCGTGGAGTCCGAGGTTCGAGTCCCGTCAGTGAATTATTTAAATTTAATTTCAAATTCTAAAACACGGATTATTTTTAAAATAAGCCAAGTAAGGAAATTGTGCACTTAATTGTGTATACATACATTTGTATATAAATATGTATGTATACAAGATGTGAATCACTCCGCTTTTCTTCTTTTTCGTATGAAAAATGCGCACTTCAGTGAGTATGGGGTCTTTTACAGTCGGCTCGCTCGACTGTAGCCTTTCTTACTTGTTCTTTTTGTCGAACGCTACCATCACAACAATGATTTTTGCCACGCTTTTCGGCCCGCTGCCCCAGTGTGCGCCGCTGCACCGTTTTGTTAGATCAATCAACCGAATGGTCATTTCACCATCAATAGAAGCTTTGGAATAATTTTTAAGTATCTAAATCAAGTTTTCGTTATCGTGATTCGCTAAGTCGGTATCAACTATAGATGAGAAAAAATGTGACTCAGAGACTTTAAGAGCTTACAGCTTTATCAGATTTTACCGAAGTTTCAAAACCATGGTTAACTATTTCCCTTCCGATGACAATATCATTGGTGAGATGCTTGTATAATACATGGAATAGTATTTCTATGAAAATTGCAATAAACGAACAATTACAAAACTTTTGTTGGGTGGTGTATTTCCCACCGTCACCAATACTTCGTATTATAAACACATTGTTAAAGATTTTTCCTTCAAATTTATCATCGACACTGATTCGAATAAAAGAGCTTTCTGCTCCAAAATCAAAACAAATTGGAAAGGTCTTTCCTCGGTGTGTCACAGCTCCATTTGGGTCAGACACAGAGGACTGATTACATTTCTTCTCAGGAACAACTCCAGCGAATCCAAGATGTTCAAGCTGTCCACATCGGTAGCAGGCTATGCGTCGCAAGTCTTGCTGTTGTTGTTTCTCCCATGCAGAATGCTTGAGTTTACAATCCGCCATTCTGTGTCCTCATTTCTTGCATAACTGACAAACAAATTCTTGCTCGCTTTGAAAGAAAATGATAGTAGAGCGGCGCCAAAATTGACCCCCCTTTCATTAGATTAAGTCTGTATTATTGTTTGAGTTTATCTTTGCGTAGATTTAAGGATTAACTTTGTTTAAGTTTAAGATTGTTTTCGCGTTACTGAAGGCGATAGTTGTATAGCATTTAGCATTAAGACTTTGCATTAAGGACTCGGCGCCCTCTATAGGCAGCGCGGGGAGCGGTCGGGTGCAACTCTGCATGAAAGCTCGGTGGTGAAGAGCGAGCTCTCGTGGTGGAATTGTGTTTCGACGGCTTCCGCGCTGCTTGATCGACTGTACTTTTCTTTCTTGTTAATGATAATAGATGTTCTTCCAATGAAGTGGAATACACTATTATATCATCCATGTATACTAAACAATCTTTATAAATTAGATCTTCTATTAGATTGTTCATACAACGTTGAAATGTTGCTGGGGCGTTTTTCAATCCAAAAGGCATTCGAGTATATTCGTAATGTCCATTTTTAGTTGAAAAAGCTGTTTTTGGTATACTATTTGGGTCCATTTGTATCTGATGAAACCCTTTCGCAAGGTCAATTGTGGTAAAATACTGACATTTTCCAAGTTTGTCTAGTATATCATCCATGACTGGAATAGGATATTTATCATCGATAGTTATTTCATTTAAGTTTCGATAGTCAATAACTATACGGAACTTTTCTTTACCTGATGCATCACGTTTCTTTGGCACAATCCAAATTGGTGAGCAATAAGGCGAGTTTGATTTGCGAATTATGCCTTGTTTAATCATTTCTTTGATTTGTTTGTCGACTTCTTCGTCGAATGTTTGCGCATACTTGTATGGACGCTTTTGAATTGGATCTTCGTGTTTAGTTTGGATGACATGCTTAATTGTACTGGTGAAAGTCAAATTTTAACTTTCTTTGTACTGAATGTCACTAAACTCGAAAAGAATTTTGGTTAATTAAGTTTTTTCTTCATCGTTCAGATGTTCTAATCGGAATTGAATTCTTAAATTTAACTCATTATTTATAGCGTAACTTTCTGCTATATCGTTTGTTTGGGGCGGATGGCATTGAAATGCAGTCTTGTCCTTGACAGAATCCTCACGATCATATCTCATTTGAAACGGATGCTTGTTAAGAATAACTGCTTTTTGTTTATAGTCAATTCTTGCTTCACAGGATTCTTTATATTCTCTACCTAGTAGAATATCATAATTGTCGGCAAAGTTGTGTAAATAAAATATTTGATTAGTAGGACAAAGCTTACTAGGTGCAAAAGATACGTAATTTTTTAATTGAACAATGCCATTTATTGTTTGTACATTTAATTGGCAAGGTTTGATAGGAAAATTTAGAAAATTTTGTTTAATTAGATTGATGGACGAACCTGTGTCAATTACACAGTTAAAATGTTGCCCATTCAATACTAATCTGATAAAGGGATTTGTTCTTCTTGGTCCGAGACTCCTTGATGAAAATTTTCAGAAGTTTCCATCTTAGAGTGACCACTGGTACTTTCTCGCTGTCTTTTGACTGGAGGATTCGAGGATCTTTGGCTTTGATTTTGGTAATTCATTGGGTTTTATGATCTCGCTTGATCAAGGCTTTGTTTGAATTCTTTATATAATGCATGATTATTTTT
>JAEIGM010000755.1:0-10936 GCA_018903735.1 Drosophila cardini
AATAATTTTCATTTATATCGACTCTGCATCAAAATAATCTTGATTTCGTCAATTTAAAATTTTTTTCATTTATTTTTTTGTTTTTGCATTTTCTGGCGTTTCTAGAGGTCTTAGAGGATTTTAGACGTTATTTTCGAATCCTCACATTTCGGGCCTTGATCTTAGCTATCTCTGTCAAAACTCAACCGATTTTGAATCGGAATACCATTTAATTCAATAATTTTCATTTATATCGACTCTGCATCAAAATAATCTTGATTTCGTCAATTTAAAATTTTTCATTTATTTTTTGTTTTTGCATTTTCTGGCGTTTCTAGAGGTCTTAGAGGATTTTAGACGTTATTTTCGAATCCTCACATTTCGGGCCTTGATCTTAGCTATCTCTGTCAAAACTCAACCGATTTTGAATCGGAATACCATTTAATTCAATAATTTTCATTTATATCGACTCTGCATCAAAATAATCTTGATTTCGTCAATTTAAAATTTTTTCATTTATTTTTTGTTTTTGCATTTTCTGGCGTTTCTAGAGGTCTTAGAGGATTTTAGACGTTATTTTCGAATCCTCACATTTCGGGCCTTGATCTTAGCTATCTCTGTCAAAACTCAACCGATTTTGAATCGGAATACCATTTAATTCAATAATTTTCATTTATATCGACTCTGCATCAAAATAATCTTGATTTCGTCAATTTAAAATTTTTTCATTTATTTTTTGTTTTTGCATTTTCTGGCGTTTCTAGAGGTCTTAGAGGATTTTAGACGTTATTTTCGAATCCTCACATTTCGGGCCTTGATCTTAGCTATCTCTGTCAAAACTCAACCGATTTTGAATCGGAATACCATTTAATTCAATAATTTTCATTTATATCGACTCTGCATCAAAATAATCTTGATTTCGTCAATTTAAAATTTTTTTCATTTATTTTTTGTTTTTGCATTTTCTGGCGTTTCTAGAGGTCTTAGAGGATTTTAGACGTTATTTTCGAATCCTCACATTTCGGGCCTTGATCTTAGCTATCTCTGTCAAAACTCAACCGATTTTGAATCGGAATACCATTTAATTCAATAATTTTCATTTATATCGACTCTGCATCAAAATAATCTTGATTTCGTCAATTTAAAAATTTTTTTCATTTATTTTTTGTTTTTGCATTTTCTGGCGTTTCTAGAGGTCTTAGAGGATTTTAGACGTTATTTTCGAATCCTCACATTTCGGGCCTTGATCTTAGCTATCTCTGTCAAAACTCAACCGATTTTGAATCGGAATACCATTTAATTCAATAATTTTCATTTATATCGACTCTGCATCAAAATAATCTTGATTTCGTCAATTTAAAATTTTTTCATTTATTTTTTGTTTTTGCATTTTCTGGCGTTTCTAGAGGTCTTAGAGGATTTTAGACGTTATTTTCGAATCCTCACATTTCGGGCCTTGATCTTAGCTATCTCTGTCAAAACTCAACCGATTTTGAATCGGAATACCATTTAATTCAATAATTTTCATTTATATCGACTCTGCATCAAAATAATCTTGATTTCGTCAATTTAAAATTTTTTCATTTATTTTTTGTTTTTGCATTTTCTGGCGTTTCTAGAGGTCTTAGAGGATTTTAGACGTTATTTTCGAATCCTCACATTTCGGGCCTTGATCTTAGCTATCTCTGTCAAAACTCAACCGATTTTGAATCGGAATACCATTTAATTCAATAATTTTCATTTATATCGACTCTGCATCAAAATAATCTTGATTTCGTCAATTTAAAATTTTTTCATTTATTTTTTGTTTTTGCATTTTCTGGCGTTTCTAGAGGTCTTAGAGGATTTTAGACGTTATTTTCGAATCCTCACATTTCGGGCCTTGATCTTAGCTATCTCTGTCAAAACTCAACCGATTTTGAATCGGAATACCATTTAATTCAATAATTTTCATTAATATCGACTCTGCATCAAAATAATCTTGATTTCTTCAATTTAAAATTTATTCATTTATTTTTTGTTTTTGCATTTTCTGGCGTTTCTAGAGGCCTTAGAGGATTTTAGACGTTATTTTCGAATCCTCACATTTCGGGCCTTGATCTTGGCTATCTCTGTCAAAACTCAACCGATTTTGAATCGGAATACCATTTAATTCAATAATTTTCATTTATATCGACTCTGCATCAAAATAATCTTGATTTCGTCAATTTAAAATTTTTTCATTTATTTTTTGTTTTTGCATTTTCTGGCGTTTCTAGAGGTCTTAGAGGATTTTAGACGTTATTTTCGAATCCTCACATTTCGGGCCTTGATCTTAGCTATCTCTGTCAAAACTCAACCGATTTTGAATCGGAATACCATTTAATTCAATAATTTTCATTTATATCGACTCTGCATCAAAATAATCTTGATTTCGTCAATTTAAAATTTTTTCATTTATTTTTTGTTTTTGCATTTTCTGGCGTTTCTAGAGGTCTTAGAGGATTTTAGACGTTATTTTCGAATCCTCACATTTCGGGCCTTGATCTTAGCTATCTCTGTCAAAACTCAACCGATTTTGAATCGGAATACCATTTAATTCAATAATTTTCATTAATATCGACTCTGCATCAAAATAATCTTGATTTCTTCAATTTAAAATTTATTCATTTATTTTTTGTTTTTGCATTTTCTGGCGTTTCTAGAGGTCTTAGAGGATTTTAGACGTTATTTTCGAATCCTCACATTTCGGGCCTTGATCTTAGCTATCTCTGTCAAAACTCAACCGATTTTGAATCGGAATACCATTTAATTCAATAATTTTCATTTATATCGACTCTGCATCAAAATAATCTTGATTTCGTCAATTTAAAATTTTTTCATTTATTTTTTGTTTTTGCATTTTCTGGCGTTTCTAGAGGTCTTAGAGGATTTTAGACGTTATTTTCGAATCCTCACATTTCGGGCCTTGATCTTAGCTATCTCTGTCAAAACTCAACCGATTTTGAATCGGAATACCATTTAATTCAATAATTTTCATTTATATCGACTCTGCATCAAAATAATCTTGATTTCTTCAATTTAAAATTTATTCATTTATTTTTTGTTTTTGCATTTTCTGGCGTTTCTAGAGGTCTTAGAGGATTTTAGACGTTATTTTCGAATCCTCACATTTCGGGCCTTGATCTTGGCTATCTCTGTCAAAACTCAACCGATTTTGAATCGGAATACCATTTAATTCAATAATTTTCATTTATATCGACTCTGCATCAAAATAATCTTGATTTCGTCAATTTAAAATTTTTTCATTTATTTTTTGTTTTTGCATTTTCTGGCGTTTCTAGAGGTCTTAGAGGATTTTAGACGTTATTTTCGAATCCTCACATTTCGGGCCTTGATCTTAGCTATCTCTGTCAAAACTCAACCGATTTTGAATCGGAATACCGTTTAATTCAATAATTTTCATTTATATCGACTCTGCATCAAAATAATCTTGATTTCGTCAATTTAAAATTTTTTCATTTATTTTTTGTTTTTGCATTTTCTGGCGTTTCTAGAGGTCTTAGAGGATTTTAGACGTTATTTTCGAATCCTCACATTTCGGGCCTTGATCTTAGCTATCTCTGTCAAAACTCAACCGATTTTGAATCGGAATACCATTTAATTCAATAATTTTCATTTATATCGACTCTGCATCAAAATAATCTTGATTTCGTCAATTTAAAATTTTTTCATTTATTTTTTGTTTTTGCATTTTCTGGCGTTTCTAGAGGTCTTAGAGGATTTTAGACGTTATTTTCGAATCCTCACATTTCGGGCCTTGATCTTAGCTATCTCTGTCAAAACTCAACCGATTTTGAATCGGAATACCATTTAATTCAATAATTTTCATTTATATCGACTCTGCATCAAAATAATCTTGATTTCGTCAATTTAAAATTTTTTCATTTATTTTTTGTTTTTGCATTTTCTGGCGTTTCTAGAGGTCTTAGAGGATTTTAGACGTTATTTTCGAATCCTCACATTTCGGGCCTTGATCTTAGCTATCTCTGTCAAAACTCAACCGATTTTGAATCGGAATACCATTTAATTCAATAATTTTCATTTATATCGACTCTGCATCAAAATAATCTTGATTTCGTCAATTTAAAATTTTTTCATTTATTTTTTGTTTTTGCATTTTCTGGCGTTTCTAGAGGTCTTAGAGGATTTTAGACGTTATTTTCGAATCCTCACATTTCGGGCCTTGATCTTAGCTATCTCTGTCAAAACTCAACCGATTTTGAATCGGAATACCATTTAATTCAATAATTTTCATTTATATCGACTCTGCATCAAAATAATCTTGATTTCGTCAATTTAAAATTTTTTCATTTATTTTTTGTTTTTGCATTTTCTGGCGTTTCTAGAGGTCTTAGAGGATTTTAGACGTTATTTTCGAATCCTCACATTTCGGGCCTTGATCTTAGCTATCTCTGTCAAAACTCAACCGATTTTGAATCGGAATACCATTTAATTCAATAATTTTCATTTATATCGACTCTGCATCAAAATAATCTTGATTTCGTCAATTTACAATTTTTTCATTTATTTTTTGTTTTTGCATTTTCTGGCGTTTCTAGAGGTCTTAGAGGATTTTAGACGTTATTTTCGAATCTTCACATTTCGGGCCTTGATCTTAGCTATCTCTGTCAAAACTCAACCGATTTTGAATCGGAATACCATTTAATTCAATAATTTTCATTTATATCGACTCTGCATCAAAATAATCTTGATTTCGTCAATTTAAAATTTTTTCATTTATTTTTTGTTTTTGCATTTTCTGGCGTTTCTAGAGGTCTTAGAGGATTTTAGACGTTATTTTCGAATCCTCACATTTCGGGCCTTGATCTTAGCTATCTCTGTCAAAACTCAACCGATTTTGAATCGGAATACCATTTAATTCAATAATTTTCATTTATATCGACTCTGCATCAAAATAATCTTGATTTCTTCAATTTAAAATTTTTTCATTTATTTTTTGTTTTTGCATTTTCTGGCGTTTCTAGAGGTCTTAGAGGATTTTAGACGTTATTTTCGAATCCTCACATTTCGGGCCTTGATCTTAGCTATCTCTGTCAAAACTCAACCGATTTTGAATCGGAATACCATTTAATTCAATAATTTTCATTTATATCGACTCTGCATCAAAATAATCTTGATTTCGTCAATTTAAAATTTTTTCATTTATTTTTTGTTTTTGCATTTTCTGGCGTTTCTAGAGGTCTTAGAGGATTTTAGACGTTATTTTCGAATCCTCACATTTCGGGCCTTGATCTTAGCTATCTCTGTCAAAACTCAACCGATTTTGAATCGGAATACCATTTAATTCAATAATTTTCATTTATATCGACTCTGCATCAAAATAATCTTGATTTCGTCAATTTAAAATTTTTTTCATTTATTTTTTGTTTTTGCATTTTCTGGCGTTTCTAGAGGTCTTAGAGGATTTTAGACGTTATTTTCGAATCCTCACATTTCGGGCCTTGATCTTAGCTATCTCTGTCAAAACTCAACCGATTTTGAATCGGAATACCATTTAATTCAATAATTTTCATTTATATCGACTCTGCATCAAAATAATCTTGATTTCGTCAATTTAAAATTTTTTCATTTATTTTTTGTTTTTGCATTTTCTGGCGTTTCTAGAGGTCTTAGAGGATTTTAGACGTTATTTTCGAATCCTCACATTTCGGGCCTTGATCTTAGCTATCTCTGTCAAAACTCAACCGATTTTGAATCGGAATACCATTTAATTCAATAATTTTCATTTATATCGACTCTGCATCAAAATAATCTTGATTTCGTCAATTTAAAATTTTTTCATTTATTTTTTGTTTTTGCATTTTCTGGCGTTTCTAGAGGTCTTAGAGGATTTTAGACGTTATTTTCGAATCCTCACATTTCGGGCCTTGATCTTAGCTATCTCTGTCAAAACTCAACCGATTTTGAATCGGAATACCATTTAATTCAATAATTTTCATTTATATCGACTCTGCATCAAAATAATCTTGATTTCTTCAATTTAAAATTTTTTCATTTATTTTTTGTTTTTGCATTTTCTGGCGTTTCTAGAGGTCTTAGAGGATTTTAGACGTTATTTTCGAATCCTCACATTTCGGGCCTTGATCTTGGCTATCTCTGTCAAAACTCAACCGATTTTGAATCGGAATACCATTTAATTCAATAATTTTCATTTATATCGACTCTGCATCAAAATAATCTTGATTTCGTCAATTTAAAATTTTTTCATTTATTTTTTGTTTTTGCATTTTCTGGCGTTTCTAGAGGTCTTAGAGGATTTTAGACGTTATTTTCGAATCCTCACATTTCGGGCCTTGATCTTAGCTATCTCTGTCAAAACTCAACCGATTTTGAATCGGAATACCGTTTAATTCAATAATTTTCATTTATATCGACTCTGCATCAAAATAATCTTGATTTCGTCAATTTAAAATTTTTTCATTTATTTTTTGTTTTTGCATTTTCTGGCGTTTCTAGAGGTCTTAGAGGATTTTAGACGTTATTTTCGAATCCTCACATTTCGGGCCTTGATCTTAGCTATCTCTGTCAAAACTCAACCGATTTTGAATCGGAATACCATTTAATTCAATAATTTTCATTTATATCGACTCTGCATCAAAATAATCTTGATTTCGTCAATTTTAAAATTTTTTCATTTATTTTTTGTTTTTGCATTTTCTGGCGTTTCTAGAGGTCTTAGAGGATTTTAGACGTTATTTTCGAATCCTCACATTTCGGGCCTTGATCTTAGCTATCTCTGTCAAAACTCAACCGATTTTGAATCGGAATACCATTTAATTCAATAATTTTCATTTATATCGACTCTGCATCAAAATAATCTTGATTTCGTCAATTTAAAATTTTTTCATTTATTTTTTGTTTTTGCATTTTCTGGCGTTTCTAGAGGTCTTAGAGGATTTTTAGACGTTATTTTCGAATCCTCACATTTCGGGCCTTGATCTTAGCTATCTCTGTCAAAACTCAACCGATTTTGAATCGGAATACCATTTAATTCAATAATTTTCATTTATATCGACTCTGCATCAAAATAATCTTGATTTCGTCAATTTAAAATTTTTTCATTTATTTTTTTTTGGGGGGGGAGCTCATCCTCACATTTCGGGCCTGATTTTGAATCAGAATACCATTTAATTCAATAATTTTCATTTATATCGACTCTGCATCAAAATAATCTTGATTTCGTCAATTTAAAATTTTTTCATTTATTTTTTGTTTTTGCATTTTCTGGCGTTTCTAGAGGTCTTAGAGGATTTTAGACGTTATTTTCGAATCCTCACATTTCGGGCCTTGATCTTAGCTATCTCTGTCAAAACTCAACCGATTTTGAATCAGAATACCATTTAATTCAATAATTTTCATTTATATCGACTCTGCATCAAAATAATCTTGATTTCGTCAATTTAAAATTTTTTCATTTATTTTTTGTTTTTGCATTTTCTGGCGTTTCTAGAGGTCTTAGAGGATTTTAGACGTTATTTTCGAATCCTCACATTTCGGGCCTTGATCTTAGCTATCTCTGTCAAAACTCAACCGATTTTGAATCGGAATACCATTTAATTCAATAATTTTCATTTATATCGACTCTGCATCAAAATAATCTTGATTTCGTCAATTTAAAATTTTTTCATTTATTTTTTGTTTTTGCATTTTCTGGCGTTTCTAGAGGTCTTAGAGGATTTTAGACGTTATTTTCGAATCCTCACATTTCGGGCCTTGATCTTAGCTATCTCTGTCAAAACTCAACCGATTTTGAATCGGAATACCATTTAATTCAATAATTTTCATTTATATCGACTCTGCATCAAAATAATCTTGATTTCGTCAATTTAAAATTTTTTCATTTATTTTTTGTTTTTGCATTTTCTGGCGTTTCTAGAGGTCTTAGAGGATTTTAGACGTTATTTTCGAATCCTCACATTTCGGGCCTTGATCTTAGCTATCTCTGTCAAAACTCAACCGATTTTGAATCGGAATACCATTTAATTCAATAATTTTCATTTATATCGACTCTGCATCAAATAATCTTGATTTCGTCAATTTAAAAATAAATAATCTTTTTCTATTTAAAATTTTTTCATTTATTTTTTGTTTTTGCATTTTCTGGCGTTTCTAGAGGTCTTAGAGGATTTTAGACGTTATTTTCGAATCCTCACATTTCGGGCCTTGATCTTAGCTATCTCTGTCAAAACTCAACCGATTTTGAATCGGAATACCATTTAATTCAATAATTTTCATTTATATCGACTCTGCATCAAAATAATCTTGATTTCGTCAATTTAAAATTTTTTCATTTATTTTTTGTTTTTGCATTTTCTGGCGTTTCTAGAGGTCTTAGAGGATTTTAGACGTTATTTTCGAATCCTCACATTTCGGGCCTTGATCTTAGCTATCTCTGTCAAAACTCAACCGATTTTGAATCGGAATACCATTTAATTCAATAATTTTCATTTATATCGACTCTGCATCAAAATAATCTTGATTTCGTCAATTTAAAATTTTTTCATTTATTTTTTGTTTTTGCATTTTCTGGCGTTTCTAGAGGTCTTAGAGGATTTTAGACGTTATTTTCGAATCCTCACATTTCGGGCCTTGATCTTAGCTATCTCTGTCAAAACTCAACCGATTTTGAATCGGAATACCATTTAATTCAATAATTTTCATTTATATCGACTCTGCATCAAAATAATCTTGATTTCGTCAATTTAAAATTTTTTCATTTATTTTTTGTTTTTGCATTTTCTGGCGTTTCTAGAGGTCTTAGAGGATTTTAGACGTTATTTTCGAATCCTCACATTTCGGGCCTTGATCTTAGCTATCTCTGTCAAAACTCAACCGATTTTGAATCGGAATACCATTTAATTCAATAATTTTCATTTATATCGACTCTGCATCAAAATAATCTTGATTTCGTCAATTTAAAATTTATTCATTTATTTTTTGTTTTTGCATTTTCTGGCGTTTCTAGAGGTCTTAGAGGATTTTAGACGTTATTTTCGAATCCTCACATTTCGGGCCTTGATCTTAGCTATCTCTGTCAAAACTCAACCGATTTTGAATCGGAATACCATTTAATTCAATAATTTTCATTTATATCGACTCTGCATCAAAATAATCTTGATTTCGTCAATTTAAAATTTTTTCATTTATTTTTTGTTTTTGCATTTTCTGGCGTTTCTAGAGGTCTTAGAGGATTTTAGACGTTATTTTCGAATCCTCACATTTCGGGCCTTGATCTTAGCTATCTCTGTCAAAACTCAACCGATTTTGAATCGGAATACCATTTAATTCAATAATTTTCATTTATATCGACTCTGCATCAAAATAATCTTGATTTCGTCAATTTAAAATTTTTTCATTTATTTTTTGTTTTTGCATTTTCTGGCGTTTCTAGAGGTCTTAGAGGATTTTAGACGTTATTTTCGAATCCTCACATTTCGGGCCTTGATCTTAGCTATCTCTGTCAAAACTCAACCGATTTTGAATCGGAATACCATTTAATTCAATAATTTTCATTTATATCGACTCTGCATCAAAATAATCTTGATTTCGTCAATTTAAAATTTTTTCATTTATTTTTTGTTTTTGCATTTTCTGGCGTTTCTAGAGGTCTTAGAGGATTTTAGACGTTATTTTCGAATCCTCACATTTCGGGCCTTGATCTTAGCTATCTCTGTCAAAACTCAACCGATTTTGAATCGGAATACCATTTAATTCAATAATTTTCATTTATATCGACTCTGCATCAAAATAATCTTGATTTCGTCAATTTAAAATTTTTTCATTTATTTTTTTGTTTTTGCATTTTCTGGCGTTTCTAGAGGTCTTAGAGGATTTTAGACGTTATTTTCGAATCCTCACATTTCGGGCCTTGATCTTAGCTATCTCTGTCAAAACTCAACCGATTTTGAATCGGAATACCATTTAATTCAATAATTTTCATTTATATCGACTCTGCATCAAAATAATCTTGATTTCGTCAATTTAAAATTTTTTCATTTATTTTTTGTTTTTGCATTTTCTGGCGTTTCTAGAGGTCTTAGAGGATTTTAGACGTTATTTTCGAATCCTCACATTTCGGGCCTTGATCTTAGCTATCTCTGTCAAAACTCAACCGATTTTGAATCGGAATACCATTTAATTCAATAATTTTCATTTATATCGACTCTGCATCAAAATAATCTTGATTTCGTCAATTTAAAATTTTTTCATTTATTTTTTGTTTTTGCATTTTCTGGCGTTTCTAGAGGTCTTAGAGGATTTTAGACGTTATTTTCGAATCCTCACATTTCGGGCCTTGATCTTAGCTATCTCTGTCAAAACTCAACCGATTTTGAATCGGAATACCATTTAATTCAATAATTTTCATTTATATCGACTCTGCATCAAAATAATCTTGATTTCGTCAATTTAAAATTTTTTCATTTATTTTTTGTTTTTGCATTTTCTGGCGTTTCTAGAGGTCTTAGAGGATTTTAGACGTTATTTTCGAATCCTCACATTTCGGGCCTTGATCTTAGCTATCTCTGTCAAAACTCAACCGATTTTGAATCAGAATACCATTTAATTCAATAATTTTCATTTATATCGACTCTGCATCAAAATAATCTTGATTTCGTCAATTTAAAATTTTTTCATTTATTTTTTGTTTTTGCATTTTCTGGCGTTTCTAGAGGTCTTAGAGGATTTTAGACGTTATTTTCGAATCCTCACATTTCGGGCCTTGATCTTAGCTATCTCTGTCAAAACTCAACCGATTTTGAATCGGAATACCGTTTAATTCAATAATTTTCATTTATATCGACTCTGCATCAAAATAATCTTGATTTCGTCAATTTAAAATTTTTCATTTATTTTTTGTTTTTGCATTTCTGGCGTTTCTAGAGGTCTTAGAGGA